>JASGCC010003886.1:0-22062 GCA_030067915.1 Hydractinia echinata | reverse complement strand
GACGGATGAGTCATAGCTCAAAACGGGTGGTTTATTTTAAAAAAATGAAACTTTTTGACCTGCCAAATTGACCTATCCGTCATTTCAAAAAGATGGACGTGTTCATCTTTTTCGATTAAACGGATGATCTTTCTCTATTGAAATTTCGTAAATCATTGTTTTAAACGTTTGACGTCATGTATCACTTTCGGAATATTATGCAAAATACGGTTGAAAACAAGATAAGCTACAGTAAAAAACAATCAAGAGAAAAACAAGAGAAAATGTCGAAAGCAAAAAAAATGAATTTACGGAGGATTTTATCAAGAGTTGCTTATCTAACATTATACATATACTTTTGTTCTTATATTTACTCTTTGTGCGTCTGTGTCGTATCAGCTTAGAAACTTTTTACCTCATATCTCTTTGTGGTAGTTTCTATCCTACCTTCGTCATGTTTTTTTTCCTTTCTCCGCTTTTAATCCTTCTATTGTGGTTTCAAAGTCTTTTTTCTTCTCAAACATCAATTTTTAATTTTTGACAATTTTATTTTTCACAGGATCCATATTGATAACAGAAGTGTACATGTATATACTTGTATATAATCTGAATTGGCAATCCTGTATAAATATTGGATAAATAAAAATAAAATAAATAAAAATCGATAAATGGCGTAAACGAACCAGTCTGTGGGGTGTAACGTTGGTGTCGTATAAAGACAGAGACGAAAAATAATAATAAATCTGGAATAATTTTGACAAGTGTGCTTCTGTGAACACGAAAAATATGTTGCAACTAACCGTTGCTAAAAAATGAATTGTTACAGCAAGCTTTATGCCAGGACTAAGCGCGCGCCATAACTGTGTCTTGTGTTTGTATTGATAACTCTATAATTGCAAGCAATTCATCAAAAACATCTGGACTCATTCTCAAAAACTTTTCGTCTTCAAACTAATTTTCTGTGCGAAATTCGCGTAGTAATGTGGATGTTACACCCAGATCTTCGTTTTAGCCAAGGTTTTACCCAGATGGATCTCTTCCTTTTTGTCTACCTTTTTTTAAACGGTCGCTATGATAATCGCGGGGGCAGCAACCGTAGCGACACATCTTTTCATTTTGCTTGCCACGATTCGAAAGACTTTTGAAGCATGTTGTACGTTTAAACGGATTACGTGTAGACAAGAATTCTCTCACAAAGTTTCCCCTAAAGGTTATCCGTCAGGTTTTGACCTTTCGTTTAAACAGATCGTGTATTTCAGCCTTTACAAATCTTGTTTCAAAATTGACGATTCGAACAATAACTTCTGAACATGTACAAGCAGTTCGAATAGCAATAAAAATTTTAACATCTAAATATTTCAGTTTTTAAACATTGGACACTTGTTGAGCCTTTTTTTTGCTCAAGATTTTTTGAAAATGCTGATGGTGGTTGTTCTGAAAAAGAAAGAATATACATTTTTAAAAATGAGGTCTTTTGATGTGTTTTTTGTTCAGAATACATTAAAAAAACCTGCATCTTTTATTATAAGAAAGTAAAAATTCTAAATCAGGCTGGAATATGCCTGTGCGAAAAACAAAATTAGGCTTAGAGTATGCTTACGTTAAGCCTATAAAAAAACTAATTAAAAACTTAAACGTGAGCTAATGGTTATGATGAAATAGTCCTGTTTTAGCAGCTAGACATTGTATTGGTTTTAATTAAGCCATGAAAGACTTTCTCATTATAATACCTACATTTTTTAAAAAAAAGGAAAAGTGGAACACACTGATGAAGGAAACCCATAAAACAGATGTTGTCGACCTTGTTGTATTAAATCTGCATTAAGAAGTGTATTATACCGTCAGTTAATCGTATATATTAATCAGAGAAAATGGCCAGCTCAAGGTGGGTGCCCACAATTGTAGTATACTATTTGATGTGAGGACTCATTAGTCAACATCCTCTCTGTCAGCATCTAAATATATTTAACACCAGGACACTCATTGTGTGGAATTGGGATGACAGAAGATGCTTGTTAATATCAAGATCTTCCTGATCAAACCAAAGAGTTAGAACAGTTGCGTATAGCTAACGGTTTTCATTTCTGACTGTATATATAAGCTATCTATATATCCCCTTAAAAATTAGTCAGTTAGGCTCAACCTACAAACTGGGGATTCAAGGCACTTTTTTTCTTTCATCATTTTTTACTAACGCGATTGAGGGAACCTGTGCAGTAGTTATAGGTATGGGGGTTCTAGCACAGTTTTAGTACTAAAACTTTGCTAGAACACCCCATACCTATGACTACTTGTACACCCTTTGGCTTCGCCTTATGAAACCACATGAAAAACTGTGCTCATGCCCCCATCATATGTTGTGGGGTGAATAATCCTCAAACATGGAAAGGAATGGGGGATCCATATTTAGGGTTTACTATACCACACATACTGTCAGAAGGCTATATTTTACCATTTGAGAGGGTCTGCAAGTGTATGTTTATGGTGTTACCAAGGATCAGCGATGATATATTTTTTGAACCTGTAGTATTATCTGTATATACCAATTTTTGGATTATTACGATTTTATAATTTGATGTATATACAATATATGGTATAGAAAAAGTTCAACTGTTTATTTCTACAATATATGGTATAGAAAAAGTTCAAATGTTATAATGGTAGTTGTGACGTCATAGTTTAATGGAATAGATTTAAAGAAATAACATGTAACTTACAGATATAGAAATGTCTAAATTAGATGATGATGATTTACTTAATTATATAGAGTATCATATGGATGATTATTTTGGTGATACTGATGATAAGGATGATATAGATTGTACTTGTGATGTGGATAAGATTAAGAGTACAACAGCATCGACACTAGTTTGTCCAAAATGTGGTGTAGTTAGTGATATTCCAGTTTATATAAATTCATACAGTGTTTTTGAACGTTGTACATTTCGTTAGAAGTGCATATACAAGAGGGGTGGGAATTTCACTGTTATCCTAAAACAGTTCATATGTATGCAAGATCAAGTGGTACCTGATGATGTGATAAAAACGTTATGGAGTCAGATTAATAATACAGACAATTTAGTATACAATTATGTTATACCATTGAGTATCCCCATACTAGAATCACTATTAAAGAAGAACAAGTTGATGTCCTATAAAAATAGTATATTTTACATTTATTTCACATTAATGAATCAACCGTTTCCACATCTAACAATAGAGGAACGTAATCGAGCACAACATCTATTTACTGTCATAAGTCGCCTATACAATAAGTACAAACCAAATAAGAAAAAGAGCTTTATAAACTATTACTTTACACTAAAAAAGATATTCCAAGCACTGGGTATGAACGATTATGCAAAAATAATTCCACAATTAAAAACACAATCTAGGCAAAAGGAAATAGAAAGAATATGGGGTTTAATATCTAAGGATTCCAAATGGGCTGAAGCTCTTCAGAAACAAATGATCTCTTAGCACCACCATCCAAATAATATAACGTTGGTTGATTACGTTTAATGTATCTATCTTTTTTTATATACGTCCACCGACCATATTGATCAGTAGATCGTTTTCGTCTTTCACCTTTATAAATTTGTCCTTCCAATTCACCAGGCTCATATAGATATCTAACGTTGGTACCAACATCTAGCAATGTTTTATTATCACTTTTGATGGGCTGTGAAAATCTGTTTTATTGAAGTATGTTTTATGGCATCTACTGGTTTCATATCAATTAGTCTGGTTTTTTCGTTATTCAAAGCACTAACTACAGTTTGCAATCTACCAACCCATTCTCTGTTACTTTTTGATGGATCTTCAAACTCTTTATGGTATTGATAACTAAATAGTCTATCTGCTAATGTTCTATTAAATCGTTCAACAATACCTTGACTTCTATGTTGGCTCGGATCACCGCGTTGTATTATGACATTATGTTCATAAGTTTGGTAACATCACCATAAAACTCCTTACCAGCATCACAAATCAATGTTTTGGGGAATTTTAGTTCAGTATTAACATATATCCAATCAAAGGCTTCAGCAGTTTCTTTTGGGCTTTTACTAGTTAGTTGATATGCTGATTTATACCTACTAGCTACATCCACAACACAGAGAGCATACTTATATGTTTTTCTTTTGTACTTATCATATGGAAGATACAAGACATCTACCTGGTGCATATCATTGGGTGTAGCATAAATAGAATATGAGGAATTGGGTCTCGGAACATACTTTGGTGCTGGTAGATATATTTGATACAGTGGTTGTTTCAGTAACCATTTTTCTGCTTCTTCATTGGTTGTACCAGCCTTTTTAGCCAACTTACTTATTGCACTTCTACCTCTCCAGTAGCCAGTATCAGAGTAATAAATCTTATCCATTCTTATAATATGTGGAGTATAATATCTAAGAACCATAAATCTTCTCATACTTGTTACTCATTCCATTGATTGGTGGACATAGGTCAGTAATAATACCATCCAATATAACCATATCTGATAGAAATGTTGTATCCTCATATTTTATTCCATTAAGAAATGATTGTATTTGGGTAAGAACCTTATTGTATGATGTGTATGCAAATTTATACATCTCAACCTTGTTAGTAATATTTGTTTTCGTCATATATCCCTGTATGATGACACCAACACCGCTTATAGTTCCCAATATAATGGCATTTGTGGTTATTGTTCCAGCAATCCCACCAACAAAATTAATGTTATACTAACCATGTTTAGAACCAATTTTAGTTTTTTAGTACGTTTATATTTTCATTTGTAGCATATGTACAACTTATGGTAATATTTAGACCAATTCAATAGTTTAACTATTTCAGCGTCTGAACAATCTTCACCACTATATTCAAAGCATATGATTTGTTTCATTATATTATATGTAAAATAAATTATTCTAGTTATATATTATACAATGGCAGAAGGATTTGAACCATTAGATAACGATGAATTTAATAAAACTTTTGATGAATCTGAAGATTATAATGATGATAGTGTATTAAATTTTGATGAAGCATATCGTCAGCAAAATGAATTAGAAACAAGGTTAAACAATATAGATAAAGGTGAAATGTCAGAAGAGGAAATAGCTGAAAGAGAAGAATTGATGAAAGAGATTAATAATATAACTGAAAGAGTTGAAAGACAAAAAGTTAGAATGGCTAAAACGATAGTATCGAAACTGCATAAAGAATATGTTAAAATAAAAGAAATAAAAGGGAAAATTTACAGATGCAGAAGCCGGTAAAATATTGTATGTTAAGCTTGAATTTAAAGATAAAAAGATTTTATTCCATAGTACAAAAGGTTTATATAAAGATTTATTAATTGGGGGACAATTTACAACCGCAAAGACGTATAAGACAATATTAGGTGTAAAATTATTAAGAGAGATGGGTTTTGATCCGAATTCATCTAAATCAGAAAAAGAAGAATTAAGTAATAAGGCAACCAATCTAAATAAAAACTTAACAAATACGGCTAGTAGTATACAATCATCATCAAACCAGGAAGTCTTGGAAATGGTTAGTATAAACGCAGAGGAAATTAGTAGTTTAAATGAAGAGTTTGAAAAAATATCATTAAATGGTGATGAAAATACGCCACTAATTATTGGATTGACAGAGCGAGAGCTGAAAGGTCATGATAAAGCAATGAAAACATTTAATGGGTATTAAAGAAAGGCTATGGCTGAACAGATTAAAGTAGAAAATCACATAAAATTAGAACAAGAAAAGAAATTGGAAATTTCAAATAGTAAGGACTATACGGAGGATGAAAAAGCGATAGAATTTAATAATATTGATGAAAGGATTGGTGATTTAGAGATTGAATTGGAGGGAAGAAATAGACAGATTAGCATATTAAAGAACAAAATTTTAAACCAAATAAACAATATTAAAGATTCACTTAAACGATTTTTAGATAAGGAAACCGGTACACTAGGCGAAAGGATTAAAAACCTCTTCCGTGAACAAGGTGTAACAATAGTATCAATTATGACAGCCTTTGGTATGACTATTGGTTTCCTCGTTGAAGCATTAACCGGTGGTGGGTCAGCAACAGCAGCCAGTGGTGGAGGTGGTGATACACCTAGTGGCAAAGGAGGTGCCAAAGAATGGATAAAGAACAAGTTGAAAGCACTCGCTGGCCTACTTGGTAAATTAGCAGGAAAAGCAGCAGCAGCACTACCAGGTATAATAGGATCCGTGGTCGCATGGATACTAAATAGAGCAAAGGATGCCATTGGATGGCTATCACAAAATGTATGGGCACTTATTACAGGTATAGGTGTGTTAATCTATACATACTTTATGACAAGAAAAAGAGGATAATCTATCTAAAAAAGATACCACAATATTGAAAACACAGTAGTTATAGTTAAAATTACAGCTATTTTCTCCTCCTCATGAGTTATTTCACCTGTCGGTACTTCTGATTTTGTATTATCAGTAGTCTTCTTCTTTGGAATTGTAGGATCTGTCTTCTTTGGTGGTATAGGATCTGGGTTCTTCTTCTTTGGTGTAGTCGGATCTGGTTTCTTTTCTTTTGGTATAGGTTTTAGATCCGGTTTCTTTTCTGTATTAACTTTAGGATTAGTACCCAAGCCAAAGTCTGATTTTGATACTAGGATTTCATTATTATAGTTATTCACTTTCCCAATTCTAAGGTTCATATCACTTGGTAACATATACACATTCTCACCAACAACATAATCTACTTTACTTCTAGCATATTGTAATGTATCCTGGAATCTTTTAATGTCCTCTGCTATATCCACATGTCTATTAATTATGTTTTCAAAGTTATTCAGAAACACTTGTTGACAATCTAATGCTGGACCTGTATTACCTAAAATGCTTGATCTTTTGGGATGTTAGTAGTAGAAAAGAGTATGCTCTAACCGATTCACTTAATTTCTGTACGCCAATTGTTGTTAAACCCCTCGAATGTTCTATAATCAATCTAGCAAAACTGTTGGAATCATAATATGAATCACCAGGTGTGTTGTTATATTCTGGTCCCTTACTTTGGTATGAACTCATATAGTTTTCATTTCTCCATGTATTATAATTGCTGTCAACACCATATTCCCTACATATTTGTAGATATTTGTCCCTGGTGAATGTATTATTACTAGCGGAAAACCCTTGTTGGTATGGCAGATAGACTTCCAGTATTTTGAATATCCGTCTAATGTGATAATAAACATGGAATCTGAAGACAAAGGATGATCTGTTTCATTTAAATGCTTGGGTGATATTCCACATACGCTTGTTGATAGAAATACTGCAAAATTTAATTGGGTCTGCCATAGTCTGAATGGGTTGGTTTTCCAATTGTTAAATGTTGGATCTCCTGCCCTAACTGCTCCTACCTCATAGTTGGTAAATATGTTTGGAAACTCACTCTGGAAACTCTCAATATCACCTACATTCTCTGAAACCACTATATTCTGTATGTATAAGTCCTTTGCTTTGATTTGTTGTAGGTATTTTCCACCGTTTGGTTCATAAAACCCGGATATTTTAGGATCGTATTTATAAATTCTATTCATTATATTATATAACTTAGAAAATGTATATTGTAATAGATGACATTTCAAAAGGTATCGATTTGCAAAAACCTATCGACAATAGAAATAATAGTAAAAGAATTGGTTTAGTTAGAGCGCGTTTGGTTTACACGTTTTACAACATTGAAGAAGACGAGAAGACGTATCTAACAAATAATACACACATTATTGTTAAAAAAGGGTTCTATAGTATTAATAGTATTTTAAGACATATCAGCAGTAGAATAAATTATAGTACATTAACTGGAAAATCTATAATTGGCGGTGGAATAAAAAGTTTGATTACTATCTTCACAACATATTAGGAGTAAATAATGATAATTACGTTGATCTTCTGCTATCTAAAAAATCATTTACTTTCTCCACTGATGCTCTCTCTACAACAGATAACCTCCATAATGGGATTCCATCCAATACCCTTCATACTGGATACACACCAAAAGATGTTTCATTTGGTGATACAATAATATTCGAGCCAACTAATGTTCAATACAAAACTATGAGAAATGGTATAATAGATTATATTAAAGTTGAGGTACGAGATAATAACAGAAATATTATAAACAGTAATTTACCTACATCGGTTGTTCTTCATATTATGTAACTTTTTCTATTGTATAAATATATAATGACAACCACAGGAGAAAAATTAAATCCTAATAGATCACTTAGAAATGCTTTTGGAATTAAAGGGAATAGACAAAAAATTGTCGTCACTAATAATCCAACTACTATTGGAGTAAATGAGATGTTAAATGTACGGTTTCCAAATTTGGAAGCTAATGATGTCATAGTTCCAGGAACAACCAGGTTAACATTTGATATTACTCTTAATTCAACAGATGATTTGAACAGAACATTGGTTAAAAATATTGGAAGGGCCATTATTAAGAAAAAAGTTATAAAAATCGAGGGCAATGAAATACTTAGTATTGATGATAGTGACACACTTGACACATATTATGCTGAAAGACGAAATGCTATATTTCAAGGTATTGTTACCAAAGGAAATGGACAAACTGAAAATGCCATTAAATATCGAATTGGTGCAGGAGACAAAGCGGCTAATAATGGAGATGAAGCAATATCTACAGCATTTGGTAATAAGTTTTGTATTCCACTAGACTTTGAAATGCTGGAAAGTTCTATGCCCTTGTATCAGTCTGGACTAGTGGGTAGGCTTTCTTACGAATTTACATTTAATGAATACAATTAAGTGATTAAGAGTGATAAAACGGACGCCACATACACAATTAGCAACATCTCATTGGAGTTTGATGTAATTACTAATTCAAGATTGGCAGCTGATGTCAAAACTGAATATATGAGGACGAGTATTTTGTATGATCGAGTTTTAAGACACAGACATATTGTCCTTAAAGATGGTGATATGAAATGGAATATGAATTTTAACACACCAGCCAAGAGTCTAAAAGGTATTCTAATGCTGTTTACAAAAGAGACTGATTGGGCAAGAGACACTGAAAAATTCTACAACCCTAAAATTACTAATGTTGAGATAGCCGTCGAGGGAAAATCTAATCAATTATACGCACAGGGGATGAAAAGCTATCACCAATGGGATGAAATCAAGAAACAGTTTGGTGCTGGAAGATTGAAACAACATGGCTCAGCACAACATGAGTTAAATGTATTTGATATGAGAATGGTAGATTATTATACAAAACAATTTGGATTGTGGTTGGATTTCAGATCTTCCGATGATAACACATTACATGGAACAGGTAGACGTATTGAAAATGCTTCAGAAGGTATTAATCTTGCTATTACAAAGACGGCTGGAGCTGGTGGTAATCTGCAGTGTTATATCTATCTATTTATGGATGCCCAAATTAAATTTAAATGGCGCATTTGTTAATATTATGTACTAAATATATAATGAACTTTCCAAAATTTCCTCATAGTGCAATGTTTGTTGGTGCAACCGCATGCGGTAAAACCGAATACTTATTAAAACTACTTGAAACTGACTATAAACACCATTTTGAATACATTATTATTCTATGTCCAACAGTTTTGGATAATAAGACGTACCTAACAAGAAAGTGGTTACTCGATGATGAAAGTGTATTTATTGTTTTTGATGTAGAATGTAAATTAAATGAATGGATTAGACTATTTACCAATACTTTTAAGGGCCACGAAACACTATTTATAATTGATGATTGTTCTGCTGAAGGTGAAATAAATAAAAAACGTGATGCGCTATCAGAACTTGCATTTTCTGGTAGACATAGAAATCACTACCTATGGGTATTAACACAAAAGTATAATTCAGTTTCAAAAGACGTTAGGGAATAAGTTAAATGGCTTTGCTTGTTCTTCACCAAAGATAGAGATAGTTTTAAAGATTGTTTAAGGGAGAATGATGTCGTGCCAGATAAGAATGAACGAGATAGATTGAAAACACTCCTGCAAAATCTGCTATATTCTAAACTTATACTGAAGTGTTACCAGCCAACTAGTTATTATTTGTTAAAATCCTGCTAAAATTTGTTGATACACTACTGATACGCTAGTTATAATTTTGTTACTTAATAATATAATGATTGAATACGCTAACTTCATTTTGTTATTAGCAATTATTTTTGCAATTATATATCCATGTTATAAGTTGCGTAAGATTTTCTATCTTATAAATATAGTAATGGATTCTAAGATACTTGATCAACTAACTAATTTAGAAGAGAATGTTGCCAAAGAAATAAAACCTAAAAGAAATGTTAGAAGAAAGAAAAAGATAGAACAGCCATTAATTGAAGAACCAATGGAAGAAGTGGATCCTGAAAAAAGGAATAGACTGATTAATTGTGTGCTATCAGGCAATTCTAAACAACATCTAAGTAAAGAATACACTGAACAACAAATAATGGAGATGAACACAGATGAGATCAATAATATGTCAACAAGATATGAGAGCAAATTAAGTGGCCAGATGACTAAATCATTAGGAAAATCATTAATTGGTTTATATTCTAATATAGCATGTGGTGCTTTAGGTATGGAAAATAAAAATGAACTAAATGATGATCTAGAGAATGATCCATTTTTAATACTGCTTTACAGAGATTCACTTGTGATATGTACTATCAATTTGGTGCAATGCTAGCACCAGTTAGTGTAGCCATGATTACAGGTAGACATTATGTAAAAAATTCTAGCACTAATAGTAGTAATAATGGAAGAGCAGCAAATAGTGGAACCAACAACAGCAGTAGCAACAGTAGTGGAGGAGCAGAAAGTAACAAAACAGAAGAATCCCCTAAGAGTTGAACAGGGTAAAAAGCTTGTTGAACATAATCGTCGTAAAAAAGAAGAATTAAAAAGTATAACTAAGCAAGAAGAACACCATGTTGAAAAACAAAAGAAAACAAATAATTACCAGTATGTGGTTGTTGGTGCAGGCATATTGTTAATGGGTGCATCATATATTGCGTATAGCCAAATAAAAAAGAAAATACCAGTATTACAACACAAACCACAGTCAATTGAAGAACCAGAACGGTCAAAGGTAGTTATCAAAAAACCTAGTAAAGATATCTTTAGTATGGAATAACTTTTTCTATACCATAATATATAATGAGTACTACGGATTACACTAAAAATATAAAAGAAAGCCTGTATCATGGAGCTGTCGTTTCTGGACTAGCTGTTGGATACACAATGCTAGGAAAATCACTGTTTAAAATGACACCACCATCTCTTAGTAAATTTGATATAGAGGATACTGTTAAATTGGTAGTTGTTGTTGCTGCTGCTGATATGACCAAGGACTATCTAGTGAAGCAAAAAATAATTCCTGATAATATATAAGATGGCTAGCTTAGCAATGATGGGTATTGGTGCTATTGTGAATGCTCTTGCTTTCTCGGGTAGTAATTTCCTTTTTAGTGCATTAAGGGGAAGTGATGAAGAGAGAAAAAGACATGACTTGGCAGTTGAAACAATGCAAAAGGCTCAAATAGCATGGGCTGAAAAAAGACAAAAACGAATTGATTACATAAATAATGAAATAAGAAAGGAAAACTTATCAGAAAAAAGGTTTAATGATTTAAATATGGCAATGAAGAGATATTATGTGCTTACTGGTACCAAACTTCCAGAACTACCACCTGAACCTAAAATATCAGACTTCTATAAACCATCAGAATCACAGAAATATAGGGAATTAGGATTTATTGTTGCTAGTATGACTATGGTTGGTGATGGTATTTATTGGTATGAAAAAAGAAAGAAATAATAATCTATAGTTATATGGAAGACTATTGTATTTACAGTTATTGTAATCAATGTCGTAGGCTATCTAATGATGTAAAACCGTATTATAGAATAATCGGTGGAAACTTTATCTATTGGGCATTATGCAGTGAATGCAGATGTTACATATTTTTAATCGGATACAATAAACCGATTGGTGGTATTTAAAAGATTATACTTAAGAAAATAACATTATTAGTAATTATTATTATGGGAGATATATTTATTTATGAGGATGTGAAATTAGATGTTATTAAAGTTAATGAAACTGTTTGGCTCAAGGCCAAAACTATTGCAAATATATTGGAATATAGGGATACAAGTCAGGCTATTAGAAATCATGTGGATCCAGAAGATAAAACAACTCTAAATGACCTCAAATCTTGGGGCGTTTTGAAAACGGGGCTAAATTCTAGCCGTCGGAAAACACTAAAAAATGGACATATGATGTATGTAAATGAATCAGGATTATATAGCCTTACTATTAGATCAGAGATGGTTAAGGCAAAAGAATTCAAAAAATGGGTTACAAGTGAAATTCTACCATCAATAAGAAAAACTGGAAAGTATGAGATAAAGAAATTCAGGATGTTGGCCTATACTATTGAATCAGAATATGATCTACATTCAAAAGTTGTCAATTATATTAGAAACCATTACCCTGAGGCAATCATGTTCATATCAT
Organism: Hydractinia echinata; assembly: GCA_030067915.1. Classification (NCBI taxonomy): domain Eukaryota; kingdom Metazoa; phylum Cnidaria; class Hydrozoa; order Anthoathecata; family Hydractiniidae; genus Hydractinia; species Hydractinia echinata. Next base: position 9,525 of record JASGCC010003886.1, on the reverse strand, counting down.
TGGGTGAAAACCAAATAAATAGTAAAATGAGAATAAAAGATCATACAATATGGGTTATCAGAAGGGTGCCCCAGATATGGTACTACAAAACTTCCATATGACATTTCCAGGATTTGTGATTGAATTTAAGACACCAAAGGGAAGTGGCCAATTGACTGATAATCAGAGAGTGATGTTACAAAAATATAAATTAAATGGATACAAGATATTGGTAAGCAATGATTATGATGAAATTATAACATAGATCATTAAATATTTCTATGAAGTGAGAATCAAATGTGAATATTGTTATAGAACATTTAAATCACGAGAAACATTAGACAGTCATCTGAAACACATACATAGGATACATGGAGCAAATTGAAGAGATATACAAATATTTTGTATATATTTATATCTACGTCTAATGAATTAATATGTTGCTATGATTTTATACAATTATCTGGTACATTATTTTTATCAATATATTCAAATTTATACCTTTGGTTATCCGTAATAAGCTCTCTGGCTAAAAGCATTTTTTTGAAAATACAAACAAAAAACATCCGCACAACCTTTCAACCTGGCGAAACCAAAGTTCATTTAAAAACAGAAGCTGATGAAAAAGTTGCACATAGTTGGAGCTCGAAAAAGGCGATTTTGTGTTTATTATACATTTTTAACTGAACATTCCTGCTGACTCAGCAATTTAGATAATAAGTCAAAAATCATTTTCATACGTGTTAAGGTCCATAATTTCGAGAAATAGTAAAGAAAATTTATATATATATAAAACACTGAGTAAATAATTCAGTTATTTGGACAGCTAAAAAAAGGGTTACTGCCACCTTAATACCTAAAGGGTCTCCAAAAGCGTTGGCCCTGGAGTGGCTAGGGCTGAATAGGTATCTAAAAATAATATTTTAAGTTAAAATTGATAAGTATTTCATCTTTTCACACTCAGAATTATTTTAGTTCCGAACTCGACTAGGAATTAAATTTAAACCTTCCTAACTGCAAAGACTGCTGATCTCGGGCCCCCAAACTTCGGGGAATTACAATCGGATCTTTCATAACTCTTTCTACCAGCAAAAAATTTGTAATAATTCTTTCACAATTTTATTTTTATGAAGGTCGTAATCAAAGGCATATCTTTTAAGCCGTGTTGTCTTTTCTCATCCGCGAAATTAAATCCCGTCAATTTAGTTTCCTCCTAATTTTCTTCACGCCAAAATTTATTCATATATAACTCTGATACAAATTTTAAAACTAACGGTCAAAATACATTAAAAAGAAACTTCCATGGAAGCATAACAAAACGACATAAAAACAACCATAACGAACGAACAGCAACAACAAACGATAATAATAATTTATTAAAGATTAATAAATTACCTAAGAATATAAATAAAACTTAGACAGCGAAAAAAATTCAACTAGAGTTACTCAAAACAAATTTTATGAAATTATGTACAACTTAGAGCGCACTGATGAACACAAAATTTCTACTTTACGTGCGAAGACTTTGCTGACAGAAACTTTCAGAATTTAACCAAGACTTGCAAAGCTCAAGAAAGTTTCAGCAGTTCTCCAAAACAAGAAGTGCTGTACAAACACAAGAATTTGTTTTAAGAGCTTTGATGGCGGGTAAATATGCTTATTTGTAAATGAATAAATAATGCAGTTTTTACATAAAATTACATAGGAGCTCGCGCATAGCTCGAAAACCGTTGAATATGTTAGTATTCTAAAGAGAACAAAATAGAGAACATTTTTCATAAAAGGTTTAAAAAAAAATAATAATTCGCAGAAACAATACTAAAATAGCAATAATTTAAAAAATAACGCTATTAAAGACGGCTCAAAAATTCTGCAACGGTTAACGTAAAGATCAAGCTGGACCCTCTAATTTATCTAGTAGCGATTCTACGTATTTCTTTAGTTGCACGCTGTCTTCCTCCACAAATCGCAATTCTTTCATTAGCTAATGCCGTAGCCGTAGGGCTTCTTGTTTATTTTAAAAAAACCTTCAAAATCTAAACTTTCTTTATCATTTTTGTCTGGAAATTGGTCGGCAAAAAGTAACTAAATTCAAAAATTTAGTCGGCAAAAAGTGACTAAATTTTGTCCAAGTGACTACTTTAATGGGATAAATTTTCGCGGTGATTAAATTTCGCGGTTGAGCTCATCCGCGAAATTTTAGCATTTCGCGGGAATGGATGTTCTAATTTTTTGCGGGGACTTAATTTCGCGGATGAGGTCATAATAGCAATTTAAAAAAATGTAAAATAAGTTGTCAAAAGGGTTCGGGGCCGAATGGCACTGTCTCATCGACTCTCGTTACACCGGTCATTTCTACACCGACCGAGACAAAATGTAGTTTCGCATTTTAATTCAAAGCTCTTTCAACACAACTATAACGTCAGGTAGAATAAACACAACTAGATAAAAAACGAAACGAAATTCTAATTGAATTCAAAAAAGGCTGATTCTTCATCCGTTACATCCACTACTACTATTTCACTTCGTGGGGTGTAAGGAACTTTAAATTGTTCATCCGTAAGGCTGGAAAGAGAACTCAAATTCGGTTGATCATCTGCATTAGAGGCTGGGAGCAAAGAATCGATATCCTTGAAAGGGTCAACTGATTCGAGACCTTTGTCAGTTTTCCTTTATTTTTTCATCTTCAGTACTCGGTTGAAAAATTAGGCCTACAAAAAAGGAAGCTTCAGACTTTGAAAACAAAGAAAAACAAAAATTTAAAATTTCGCGGATCGAGCAATTTTTCAAAATTTTCGCGGGGACAAATTTTCGCGGATGGCCTGTTTCCAAATTTTTGAAGGGACATATTTTCTCGGATAGTACCCAAATCCGCGAAATGCGCGAAATTTAATCCCCGCGAAACTGCCCCATTCCCCCTTGTTTAAGCAGCTGATAAACGATTTTACGACCATGGTGAAGCACTTAACAAATATAGCACCAGCAACCTTCTGTACAAAATGAGGTAACTAAATCCGTAATAAGCTCTCTGGCTAAAAGCATTTTTCTGAAAATACAAACAAAAAAATCCGCACAACCTTTCAACCTGGCGAAACCAAAGTTCATTTAAAAACAGAAGCTGATGAAAAAGTTGCACATAGTTGGAGCTCGAAAAAGGCGATTTTGTGTTTATTATACATTTTTAACTGAACATTCCTGCTGACTCAGCAATTTAGATAATAAGTCAAAAATCATTTTCATACGTGTTAAGGTCCATAATTTCGAGAAATAGTAAAGAAAATTTATATATATATAAAACACTGAGTAAATAATTCAGTTATTTGGACAGCTAAAAAAGGGTTACTGCCACCTTAATACCTAAAGGGTCTCCAAAAGCGTTGGCCCCGGAGTGGCTAGGGCTGAATAGGTATCTAAAAATAATATTTTAAGTTAAAATTGATAAGTATTTCATCTTTTCACACTCAGAATTATTTTAGTTCCGAACTCGACTAGGAATTAAATTTAAACCTTCCTAACTGCAAAGACTGCTGATCTCGGGTCCCCAAACTTCGGGGAATTACAATCGGATCTTTCATAACTCTTTCTACCAGCGAAAATTTTGTAATAATTCTTTCACAATTTTATTTTTATGAAGGTCGTAATCAAAGGCATATCTTTTAAGCCGTGTTGTCTTTTCTCATCCGCGAAATTAAATCCCGTCAATTTAGTTTCCTCCTAATTTTCTTCACGCCAAAATTTATTCATATATAACTCTGATACAAATTTTAAAACTAACGGTCAAAATACATTAAAAAGAAACTTCCATGGAAGCATAACAAAACGACATAAAAACAACCATAACGAACGAACAGCAACAACAAACGATAATAATAATTTATTAAAGAGTTAGATAAATTACCTAAGAATATAAATAAAACTGAGACAGCGAAAAAAATTCTACTAGAGTTACTCAAAACAAATTTTATGAAATTATGTACAACTTAGAGCGCACTGATGAACACAAAATTTCTACTTTACGTGCGAAGACTTTGCTGACAGAAACTTTTCAGAATTTGACCAAGACTTGCAAAGCTCAAGAAAGTTTCAGCAGTTCTCCAAAACAAGAAGTGCTGTACAAACACAAGAATTTGTTTTAAGAGCTTTGATGGCGGGTAAATATGCTTATTTGTTCTTAAAATGAATAAATAATGCAGTTTTTACATAAAATTACATAGGAGCTCGCGCATAGCTCGAAAACCGTTGAATATGTTAGTATTCTAAAGAGAACAAAATAGAGAACATTTTTCATAAAAGGTTTAAAAAAAAAATAATAATTCGCAGAAACAATACTAAAATAGCAATAATTTAAAAAATAACGCTATTAAAGACGGCTCAAAAATTCTGCAACGGTTAACGGAAAGATCAAGCTGGACCCTCTAATTTATCTAGTAGCGATTCTACGTATTTCTTTAGTTGCACGCTGTCTTCCTCCACAAATCGCAATTCTTTCATTAGCTAATGCCGTAGCCGTAGGGCTTCTTGTTTATTTTAAAAAAACCTTCAAAATCTAAACTTTCTTTATCATTTTTGTCTGGAAATTGGTCGGCAAAAAGTAACTAAATTCAAAAATTTAGAAAAATTTAGTCGGCAAAAAGTGACTAAATTTTGTCCAAGTGACTACTTTAATGGGATAAATTTTCGCGGGGATTAAATTTCGCGGTTGAGCTCATCTGCGAAATTTTAGCATTTCGCGGGAATGGATGTTCTAATTTTTTGCTAGGACTTAATTTCGCGGATGAGGTCATAATAGCAATTTAAAAAAAATGTAAAATAAGTTGTCAAAAGGGTTCGGGGCCGAATGGCACTGTCTCATCGACTCTCTTTACACCGGTCATTTCTACACCGAGCGAGACAAAATGTAGTTTTGCATTTTAATTCAAAGCTCTTTCAACACAACTATAACGTCAGGTAGAATAAACACAACTAGATAAAAAACGAAACGAAATTCTAATTGAATTCAAAAAAGGCTGATTCTTCATCCGTTACATCCACTACTACTATTTCACTTCGTGGGGTGTAAGGAACTTTAAATTGTTCATCCGTAAGGCTGGAAAGAGAACTCAAATTCGGTTGATCATCTGCATTAGAGGCTGGGAGCAAAGAATCGATATCCTTGAAAGGGTCAACTGATTCGAGACCTTTGTCAGTTTTCCTTTATTTTTTCATCTTCAGTACTCGGTTGAAAAATTAGGCCTACAAAAAAGGAAGCCTCAGACTTTGAAAACAAAGAAAAACAAAAATTTAAAATTTCGCGGATCGAGCAATTTTTCAAAATTTTCGCGGATGGCCTGTTTCCAAATTTTTGAAGGGACATATTTTCGCGGATAGTACCCAAATCCGCGAAATGCGCGAAATTTAATCCCCGCGAAACTGCCCCATTCCCCCCTTGTTTAAGCAGCTGATAAACGATTTTACGACCATGGTGAAGCACTTAACAAATATAGCACCAGCAACCTTCTGTACAAAATGAGGTAACTAAATCCGTAATAAGCTCTCTGGCTAAAAGCATTTTTTTGAAAATACAAACAAAAAACATCCGCACAACCTTTCAACCTGGCGAAACCAAAGTTCATTTAAAAACAGAAGCTGATGAAAAAGTTGCACATAGTTGGAGCTCGAAAAAGGCGATTTTGTGTTTATTATACATTTTTAACTGAACATTCCTGCTGACTCAGCCTTCACGCCAAAATTTATTCATATATAACTCTGATACAAATTTTAAAACTAACGGTCAAAATACATTAAAAAGAAACTTCCATGGAAGCATAACAAAACGACATAAAAACAACCATAACGAACGAACAGCAACAACAAACGATAATAATAATTTATTAAAGATTAATAAATTACCTAAGAATATAAATAAAACTTAGACAGCGAAAAAAATTCAACTAGAGTTACTCAAAACAAATTTTATGAAATTATGTACAACTTAGAGCGCACTGATGAACACAAAATTTCTACTTTACGTGCGAAGACTTTGCTGACAGAAACTTTCCAGAATTTAACCAAGACTTGCAAAGCTCAAGAAAGTTTCAGCACTTCTCCAAAACAAGAAGTGCTGTATAAACACAAGAATTTGTTTTAAAGCTTTGATGGCGGGTAAATATGCTTATTTGTAAATGAATAAATAATGCAGTTTTTACATAAAATTATATAGGAGCTCGCGCATAGCTCGAAAACCGTTGAATATGTTAGTATTCTAAAGAGAACAAAATAGAGAACATTTTTCATAAAAGGTTTAAAAAAAAATAATAATTCGCAGAAACAATACTAAAATAGCAATAATTTAAAAAATAACGCTATTAAAGACGGCTCAAAAATTCTGCAACGGTTAACGTAAAGATCAAGCTGGACCCTCTAATTTATCTAGTAGCGATTCTACGTATTTCTTTAGTTGCACGCTGTCTTCCTCCACAAATCGCAATTCTTTCATTAGCTAAATTAAAATTGTAATAACATAAACACGAGAATCGTATTTTAATAAAGTACAAAATACTAATACATACTTCATCCTTCGAAGACTTTTTCAGTCTTCCAATAGAACGTGCTTTCTTACGAGGAACATTGGGCATGTCTTTCAATAACTCCACATTTTTCTCGCGCAAAAATGACATCAATTCCTCTATATAAAACTCCAATTTGCTGGTACTGTTCGATAGGTGGCGAATCGCTTCATAGACCTGCAAATACGATTGGTGGATTAGAGAACATGTGATCGACAAAGTAATTTTAATTTAGTAATTTTAGAAGTAATGTAACTAGAGATGTTGTCCTTTAGAATAAAATATTGGAAAGATAACGCGTTGAGACTGCAAACTGACGAAATAAGACGTCTATACGGAAGACCTCTAGAAAAAAATACTACAACGCTGGACACAATATTTGTAGAAATGGACTACTTACTACGCCGCTGTGAACATTGACAAGTTTGGAGTGCGTATTATTTACATACTAGTCGATAAAGCCCGTGGAGAAATCCACTTAAGGCAAAAGGTCAATAAAAAAAAAGTTGGCTTAGATGTTTTGCTGACGTCAGCAGTGCAGTGCAGATAAAAAAATTCGTGAAATTTGTTATTCTTTGTCTGTATGTGTAGAGCTTGAAACGCTGGTCAAAATAATGTACAGGATCATATGTTTTCGACGAACGCCTAAGGAGAAATCAGGGATTAAAAATTTTGCTGACGTCAGCAATGACCCGTTAAAACACAATAACATATTAGACATGCATTTTTTCGACAACATCAAAGGAAAATGAACACATCCACTTTGCATGTTACAGACAGACAGACACACACAGTCTCTGTATTATTATATAGACTAGTCGATAAAGCCCGTGGAAAAATCCACTGAGGCAGGATAAAAATGAAAAAGAAGCGTCATTTGAATTTTGATGACGTCAGCAACCCATCAACAAAAAAATAATAATTAGACCCTTGTTTTCACGTTGCCTCTATTGTGTAGAGCTTAAACTGCTGATCAAGAAAATGTATATGATGATGTGCTTTTGATGAACGGTTAATGAGATATAAGGGTTGAAAAATTTTGCTCACATCAGCAATGACCCGTTAAACCCAAAATATGTTTTTTATAAAATAGTATACCTGTTGCCTTCATCGTATAGATCTTGAAACGGTGATCAAGAAAATGTAGGATCATGTACTTTTGAGAAACGGTTGCAGAGATATTAGGGTTTGATTGTATTTTGATGACGTCATCAACCCGTCCATTCCGAGACGGATTTAGGGACCCAGGTTTAGGAAACTTACCCAAATTGGTCCCAGGTGGTCCCTAGTTACCCACGCGGTGAAACATCATTGACGTCACCACCTCGTTTCCAAGTTATTTGGCCTCAAAGTTTTAGGTGCACTGAAATGGCTTCATTAATTTAATTATAGGATATTGACGTTAAAGTAGTGTTATTGACGTGGCGACGTAACGTCAGAAAATTTAACATATTAGACATGCAATTTTCGGCAACATCAAAGCAAAATGAAGAAATCCACTTTACCTGTTACAGACACACAAACACACAGACACACTCTCCGTATTATTATAGAGATAGCTACATATTACATACATATTTACAGCTTTCTCCATTGCTTGTTACAAATTTTAAAAATCCCCGCTCCTTTTCACTAATTTTTGTTCGGGCATGTAGCACTGAGATAATTAGGAAATTCCTTTATAGACACAATTCTACAGCCCGTTAAACGGGGTATTCAACACTTACCCTTTCGGCTGGTGCATCTTTCAGCTCATTTATGATGAGATGTTCTTTGTTTTCTTCATTGTTTAGCATGGTCATTCGAACATTGTTCTAAATTAATCAGGGATGCAATGAGAAAATATACTTACATAAAAAATTAAAAAACGTGTTTCTGAATCTTTTTCCTCTTTATAATCAAACAAGAAGCCGAACCTGTTTGGAAACCACGCCTTTTCCGGTTCTGCGAAATAATTTTCTTTATAGAAAACTGGTTTATTTGTACTCTAATAACTTTAGCGTTTCGCGTTTATTAAAGGATCACACCAGTCTTTGTATAATACGAAATTATATTTTTCATGTAGTTCTGACTAGTTTTTTATGGATTGTCTTATAGCAGCGAAACTTTCCATCTCTAATGGGAACATTTTGCGGGAATAATAAAAAACCGCAAGTTTCTTTCGAAAATACCTAGACAGTCCAGGGTTATCAAAATCCTGAAAGGTCGGCAAATTTCCCCAGGTAGACTTTGAAGACAAAGAAATGTAGGATAAAATCATTTAATTTCCTAAAAGTATCGATCATAGTAAATAAATTGCATCTTTAAGTCATAGCTATAATTTTCAAATTACATACAATACATCTGAATAAAATTACCAACTCTACATGCAGTTATACATTTACGTTTCAAAAGTAGCTGAATGTCCTGGAAATCGATCTTGAAAATTCTGGAAATTTAAACGGAAGGTTTAATCCTGACGGATGAGTCATAGCTCAAAACGGGTGGTTTTATTTTAAAAAAATGAAACTTTTTGACCTGCCAAATTGACCTATCCGTCATTTCAAAAAGATGGACGTGTTCATCTTTTTCGATTAAACGGATGATCTTTCTCTATTGAAATTTCGTAAATCATTGTTTTAAACGTTTGACGTCATGTATCACTTTCGGAATATTATGCAAAATACGGTTGAAAACAAGATAAGCTACAGTAAAAAACAATCAAGAGAAAAACAAGAGAAAATGTCGAAAGCAAAAAAAATGAATTTACGGAGGATTTTATCAAGAGTTGCTTATCTAACATTATACATATACTTTTGTTCTTATATTTACTCTTTGTGCGTCTGTGTCGTATCAGCTTAGAAACTTTTTACCTCATATCTCTTTGTGGTAGTTTCTATCCTACCTTCGTCATGTTTTTTTTCCTTTCTCCGCTTTTAATCCTTCTATTGTGGTTTCAAAGTCTTTTTTCTTCTCAAACATCAATTTTTAATTTTTTGACAATTTTATTTTTCACAGGATC
>JASGCC010003885.1:0-22062 GCA_030067915.1 Hydractinia echinata | reverse complement strand
ATCCCGTATAGTCGAATGTATACAAAGAAAGTAAGCAGGAGTAAACTCATTTCCCGAACGATTTTTAAAATTATTTTTTCACCACTAAAACCATGAGACTTGTAGTTTTCAAAAATGTTTTCATTTTTGATGAGACGCCGAATGAAAGCAGTTTAATCGCCGGCAACCGAAAACCCGCGATTTCCGTAAATCCCGGCTCCCGTATAGTCGAATGTATACAAAGAAAGTAAGCAGGGAGTAAACTCATTTCCCGAACGATTTTTAAAATTATTTTTTCACCACTAAAACCATGAGACTTGTAGTTTTCAAAAATATTTTCATTTTTGATGAGACGCCGAATGAAAGCAGTTTAATCGCCGGCAACCGAAAACCCGCGATTTCCCGTAAATCCCGTATAGTCGAATGTATACAAAGAAAGTAAGCAGGGAGTAAACTCATTTCCCGAACGATTTTTAAAATTATTTTTTCACCACTAAAACCCATGAGACTTGTAGTTTTCAAAAATGTTTTCATTTTTGATGAGACGCCGAATGAAAGCAGTTTAATCGCCGGCAACCGAAAACCCGCGATTTCCCGTAAATCCCGGCTCCCGTATAGTCGAATGTATACAAAGAAAGTAGCAGGGAGTAAACTCATTTCCCGAACGATTTTTAAAATTATTTTTTCACCACTAAAACCCATGAGACTTGTAGTTTTCAAAAATTTTCATTTTTGATGAGACGCCGAATGAAAGCAGTTTAATCGCCGGCAACCGAAAACCCGCGATTTCCCGTAAATCCCGTATAGTCGAATGTATACAAAGAAAGTAAGCAGGGAGTAAACTCATTTCCCGAACGATTTTTAAAATTATTTTTTCACCACTAAAACCCATGAGACTTGTAGTTTTCAAAAATTTTTCATTTTTGATGAGACGCCGAATGAAAGCAGTTTAATCGCCGGCAACCGAAAACCCGCGATTTCCCGTAAATCCCGGCTCGTATAGTCGAATGTATACAAAGAAAGTAAGCAGGGAGTAAACTCATTTCCCGAACGATTTTTAAAATTATTTTTTCACCACTAAAACCCATGAGACTTGTAGTTTTAAAAATATTTTCATTTTTGATGAGACGCCGAATGAAAGCAGTTTAATCGCCGGCAACCGAAAACCCGCGATTTCCCGTAAATCCCGTATAGTCGAATGTATACAAAGAAAGTAAGCAGGGAGTAAACTCATTTCCCGAACGATTTTTAAAATTATTTTTTCACCACTAAAACCCATGAGACTTGTAGTTTTCAAAAATGTTTTCATTTTTGATGAGACGCCGAATGAAAGCAGTTTAATCGCCGGCAACCGAAAACCCGCGATTTCCCGTAAATCCCGGCTCGGCCCGTATAGTCGAATGTATACAAAGAAAGTACCCAGGGAGTAAACTCATTTCCCGAACGATTTTTAAAATTATTTTTTCACCACTAAAACCCATGAGACTTGTAGTTTTCAAAAATATTTTCATTTTTGATGAGACGCCGAATGAAAGCAGTTTAATCGCCGGCAACCGAAAACCCGCGATTTCCCGTAAATCCCGTATAGTCGAATGTATACAAAGAAAGTAAGCAGGAGTAAACTCATTTCCCGAACGATTTTTAAAATTATTTTTTCACCACTAAAACCCATGAGACTTGTAGTTTTCAAAAATATTTTCATTTTTGATGAGACGCCGAATGAAAGCAGTTTAATCGCCGGCAACCGAAAACCCGCGATTTCCCGTAAATCCCGGCTCGGCCCGTATAGTCGAATGTATACAAAGAAAGTAGCAGGGAGTAAACTCATTTCCCGAACGATTTTTAAAATTATTTTTTCACCACTAAAACCCATGAGACTTGTAGTTTTCAAAAATATTTTCATTTTTGATGAGACGCCGAATGAAAGCAGTTTAATCGCCGGCAACCGAAAACCCGCGATTTCCCGTAAATCCCGTATAGTCGAATGTATACAAAGAAAGTAAGCAGGGAGTAAACTCATTTCCCGAACGATTTTTAAAATTATTTTTTCACCACTAAAACCCATGAGACTTGTAGTTTTCAAAAATATTTTCATTTTTGATGAGACGCCGAATGAAAGCAGTTTAATCGCCGGCAACCGAAAACCCGCGATTTCCCGTAAATCCCGTATAGTCGAATGTATACAAAGAAAGTAAGCAGGAGTAAACTCATTTCCCGAACGATTTTTAAAATTATTTTTTCACCACTAAAACCATGAGACTTGTAGTTTTCAAAAATTTTTCATTTTTGATGAGACGCCGAATGAAAGCAGTTTAATCGCCGGCAACCGAAAACCCGCGATTTCCCGTAAATCCCGGCTCGGCCCGTATAGTCGAATGTATACAAAGAAAGTAAGCAGGAGTAAACTCATTTCCCGAACGATTTTTAAAATTATTTTTTCACCACTAAAACCCATGAGACTTGTAGTTTTCAAAAATTTTCATTTTTGATGAGACGCCGAATGAAAGCAGTTTAATCGCCGGCAACCGAAAACCCGCGATTTCCCGTAAATCCCGTATAGTCGAATGTATACAAAGAAAGTAAGCAGGAGTAAACTCATTTCCCGAACGATTTTTAAAATTATTTTTTCACCACTAAAACCCATGAGACTTGTAGTTTTCAAAAATTTTCATTTTTGATGAGACGCCGAATGAAAGCAGTTTAATCGCCGGCAACCGAAAACCCGCGATTTCCCGTAAATCCCGGCTCGGCCCGTATAGTCGAATGTATACAAAGAAAAGCAGGGAGTAAACTCATTTCCCGAACGATTTTTAAAATTATTTTTTCACCACTAAAACCCATGAGACTTGTAGTTTTCAAAAATATTTTCATTTTTGATGAGACGCCGAATGAAAGCAGTTTAATCGCCGGCAACCGAAAACCCGCGATTTCCCGTAAATCCCGTATAGTCGAATGTATACAAAGAAAGTAAGCAGGGAGTAAACTCATTTCCCGAACGATTTTTAAAATTATTTTTTCACCACTAAAACCCATGAGACTTGTAGTTTTCAAAAATTTTTCATTTTTGATGAGACGCCGAATGAAAGCAGTTTAATCGCCGGCAACCGAAAACCCGCGATTTCCCGTAAATCCCGGCTCCCCGTATAGTCGAATGTATACAAAGAAAGTAAGCAGGGAGTAAACTCATTTCCCGAACGATTTTTAAAATTATTTTTTCACCACTAAAACCCATGAGACTTGTAGTTTTCAAAAATATTTTCATTTTTGATGAGACGCCGAATGAAAGCAGTTTAATCGCCGGCAACCGAAAACCCGCGATTTCCCGTAAATCCCGTATAGTCGAATGTATACAAAGAAAGTAAGCAGGGAGTAAACTCATTTCCCGAACGATTTTTAAAATTATTTTTTCACCACTAAAACCCATGAGACTTGTAGTTTTCAAAAATTTTTCATTTTTGATGAGACGCCGAATGAAAGCAGTTTAATCGCCGGCAACCGAAAACCCGCGATTTCCCGTAAATCCCGGCTCGGCCCGTATAGTCGAATGTATACAAAGAAAGTAGCAGGGAGTAAACTCATTTCCCGAACGATTTTTAAAATTATTTTTTCACCACTAAAACCCATGAGACTTGTAGTTTTCAAAAATGTTTTCATTTTTGATGAGACGCCGAATGAAAGCAGTTTAATCGCCGGCAACCGAAAACCCGCGATTTCCCGTAAATCCCGGTCGGCCCGTATAGTCGAATGTATACAAAGAAAGTAAGCAGGGAGTAAACTCATTTCCCGAACGATTTTTAAAATTATTTTTTCACCACTAAAACCCATGAGACTTGTAGTTTTCAAAAATATTTTCATTTTTGATGAGACGCCGAATGAAAGCAGTTTAATCGCCGGCAACCGAAAACCCGCGATTTCCCGTAAATCCCGTATAGTCGAATGTATACAAAGAAAGTAGCAGGGAGTAAACTCATTTCCCGAACGATTTTTAAAATTATTTTTTCACCACTAAAACCCATGAGACTTGTAGTTTTCAAAAATATTTTCATTTTTGATGAGACGCCGAATGAAAGCAGTTTAATCGCCGGCAACCGAAAACCCGCGATTTCCCGTAAATCCCGTATAGTCGAATGTATACAAAGAAAGTAGCAGGGAGTAAACTCATTTCCCGAACGATTTTTAAAATTATTTTTTCACCACTAAAACCATGAGACTTGTAGTTTTCAAAAATTTTTCATTTTTGATGAGACGCCGAATGAAAGCAGTTTAATCGCCGGCAACCGAAAACCCGCGATTTCCCGTAAATCCCGGCTCGGCCCGTATAGTCGAATGTATACAAAGAAAGTAGCAGGGAGTAAACTCATTTCCCGAACGATTTTTAAAATTATTTTTTCACCACTAAAACCCATGAGACTTGTAGTTTTCAAAAATATTTTCATTTTTGATGAGACGCCGAATGAAAGCAGTTTAATCGCCGGCAACCGAAAACCCGCGATTTCCCGTAAATCGGCCCGTATAGTCGAATGTATACAAAGAAAGTAAGCAGGGAGTAAACTCATTTCCCGAACGATTTTTAAATTATTTTTTCACCACTAAAACCCATGAGACTTGTAGTTTTCAAAAATTTTTCATTTTTGATGAGACGCCGAATGAAAGCAGTTTAATCGCCGGCAACCGAAAACCCGCGATTTCCCGTAAATCCCGGCTCGGCCCGTATAGTCGAATGTATACAAAGAAAGTAAGCAGGGAGTAAACTCATTTCCCGAACGATTTTTAAAATTATTTTTTCACCACTAAAACCCATGAGACTTGTAGTTTTCAAAAATATTTTCATTTTTGATGAGACGCCGAATGAAAGCAGTTTAATCGCCGGCAACCGAAAACCCGCGATTTCCCGTAAATCCCGTATAGTCGAATGTATACAAAGAAAGTAAGCAGGGAGTAAACTCATTTCCCGAACGATTTTTAAAATTATTTTTTCACCACTAAAACCCATGAGACTTGTAGTTTTCAAAAATTTTTCATTTTTGATGAGACGCCGAATGAAAGCAGTTTAATCGCCGGCAACCGAAAACCCGCGATTTCCCGTAAATCCCGGCTCGGCCCGTATAGTCGAATGTATACAAAGAAAGTACCCAGGGAGTAAACTCATTTCCCGAACGATTTTTAAAATTATTTTTTCACCACTAAAACCCATGAGACTTGTAGTTTTCAAAAATTTTCATTTTTGATGAGACGCCGAATGAAAGCAGTTTAATCGCCGGCAACCGAAAACCCGCGATTTCCCGTAAATCCCGTATAGTCGAATGTATACAAAGAAAGTAAGCAGGGAGTAAACTCATTTCCCGAACGATTTTTAAAATTATTTTTTCACCACTAAAACCCATGAGACTTGTAGTTTTCAAAAATATTTTCATTTTTGATGAGACGCCGAATGAAAGCAGTTTAATCGCCGGCAACCGAAAACCCGCGATTTCCCGTAAATCCCGTATAGTCGAATGTATACAAAGAAAGTAAGCAGGGAGTAAACTCATTTCCCGAACGATTTTTAAAATTATTTTTTCACCACTAAAACCCATGAGACTTGTAGTTTTCAAAAAATTTTCATTTTTGATGAGACGCCGAATGAAAGCAGTTTAATCGCCGGCAACCGAAAACCCGCGATTTCCCGTAAATCCCGGCTCGGCCCGTATAGTCGAATGTATACAAAGAAAGTAGCAGGGAGTAAACTCATTTCCCGAACGATTTTTAAAATTATTTTTTCACCACTAAAACCCATGAGACTTGTAGTTTTCAAAAATATTTTCATTTTTGATGAGACGCCGAATGAAAGCAGTTTAATCGCCGGCAACCGAAAACCCGCGATTTCCCGTAAATCCCGTATAGTCGAATGTATACAAAGAAAGTAGCAGGGAGTAAACTCATTTCCCGAACGATTTTTAAAATTATTTTTTCACCACTAAAACCCATGAGACTTGTAGTTTTCAAAAATGTTTTCATTTTTGATGAGACGCCGAATGAAAGCAGTTTAATCGCCGGCAACCGAAAACCCGCGATTTCCCGTAAATCCCGGCTCGGCCCGTATAGTCGAATGTATACAAAGAAAGTAGCAGGGAGTAAACTCATTTCCGAACGATTTTTAAAATTATTTTTTCACCACTAAAACCCATGAGACTTGTAGTTTTCAAAAATATTTTCATTTTTGATGAGACGCCGAATGAAAGCAGTTTAATCGCCGGCAACCGAAAACCCGCGATTTCCCGTAAATCCCGTATAGTCGAATGTATACAAAGAAAGTAAGCAGGGAGTAAACTCATTTCCCGAACGATTTTTAAAATTATTTTTTCACCACTAAAACCCATGAGACTTGTAGTTTTCAAAAATTTTTCATTTTTGATGAGACGCCGAATGAAAGCAGTTTAATCGCCGGCAACCGAAAACCCGCGATTTCCCGTAAATCCCGGCTCGGCCCGTATAGTCGAATGTATACAAAGAAAGTAGCAGGGAGTAAACTCATTTCCCGAACGATTTTTAAAATTATTTTTTCACCACTAAAACCCATGAGACTTGTAGTTTTCAAAAATTTTCATTTTTGATGAGACGCCGAATGAAAGCAGTTTAATCGCCGGCAACCGAAAACCCGCGATTTCCCGTAAATCCCGTATAGTCGAATGTATACAAAGAAAGTAAGCAGGGAGTAAACTCATTTCCCGAACGATTTTTAAAATTATTTTTTCACCACTAAAACCCATGAGACTTGTAGTTTTCAAAAATTTTTCATTTTTGATGAGACGCCGAATGAAAGCAGTTTAATCGCCGGCAACCGAAAACCCGCGATTTCCCGTAAATCCCGGCTCGGCCCGTATTCCCGTAAATCCCGTCGGCCGTAATAGTGAATGTATACAAAGAAAGTAAGCAGGGAGTAAACTCAATTCCCGAACGATTTTTAAAATTATTTTTCACCACTAAAACCATGAGACTTGCAGTTTTCAAAAATATTTTCATTTTTGATGAGACGCCGAATGAAAGCAGTTTAATCGCCGGCAACCGAAAACCCGCGATTTCCCGTAAATCCCGTATAGTCGAATGTATACAAAGAAAGTAAGCAGGGAGTAAACTCATTTCCCGAACGATTTTTAAAATTATTTTTTCACCACTAAAACCCATGAGACTTGTAGTTTTCAAAATTTTCATTTTTGATGAGACGCCGAATGAAAGCAGTTTAATCGCCGGCAACCGAAAACCCGCGATTTCCCGTAAATCGGCTCGCCGTATAGTCGAATGTATACAAAGAAAGTAACCCAGGGAGTAAACTCATTTCCCGAACGATTTTTAAAATTATTTTTTCACCACTAAAACCATGAGACTTGTAGTTTTCAAAAATATTTTCATTTTTGATGAGACGCCGAATGAAAGCAGTTTAATCGCCGGCAACCGAAAACCCGCGATTTCCCGTAAATCCCGTATAGTCGAATGTATACAAAGAAAGTAAGCAGGGAGTAAACTCATTTCCCGAACGATTTTTAAAATTATTTTTTCACCACTAAAACCCATGAGACTTGTAGTTTTCAAAAAATATTCATTTTTGATGAGACGCCGAATGAAAGCAGTTTAATCGCCGGCAACCGAAAACCCGCGATTTCCCGTAAATCCCGTATAGTCGAATGTATACAAAGAAAGTAAGGGAGTAAACTCATTTCCCGAACGATTTTTAAAATTATTTTTCACCACTAAAACCCATGAGACTTGTAGTTTTCAAAAATGTTTTCATTTTTGATGAGACGCCGAATGAAAGCAGTTTAATCGCCGGCAACCGAAAACCCGCGATTTCCCGTAAACCCGGTCGGCCCGTATAGGAATGTATACAAAGAAAGTAGCAGGGAGTAAACTCATTTCCCGAACGATTTTTAAAATTATTTTTCACCACTAAAACCCATGAGACTTGTAGTTTTCAAAAATATTTTCATTTTTGATGAGACGCCGAATGAAAGCAGTTTAATCGCCGGCAACCGAAAACCCGCGATTTCCCGTAAATCCTCGCCCGTATAGTCGAATGTATACAAAGAAAGTAAGCAGGAGTAAACTCATTTCCCGAACGATTTTTAAAATTATTTTTTCACCACTAAAACCCATGAGACTTGTAGTTTTCAAAATATTTTCATTTTTGATGAGACGCCGAATGAAAGCAGTTTAATCGCCGGCAACCGAAAACCCGCGATTTCCCGTAAATCCCGTATAGTCGAATGTATACAAAGAAAGTAGCAGGGAGTAAACTCATTTCCCGAACGATTTTAAAATTATTTTTTCACCACTAAAACCCATGAGACTTGTAGTTTTCAAAAATATTTTCATTTTTGATGAGACGCCGAATGAAAGCAGTTTAATCGCCGGCAACCGAAAACCCGCGATTTCCCGTAAATCCCGTATAGTCGAATGTATACAAAGAAAGTAAGCAGGGAGTAAACTCATTTCCCGAACGATTTTTAAAATTATTTTTTCACCACTAAAACCCATGAGACTTGTAGTTTTCAAAAATTTTTCATTTTTGATGAGACGCCGAATGAAAGCAGTTTAATCGCCGGCAACCGAAAACCCGCGATTTCCCGTAAATCCCGCTCGGCCCGTATAGTCGAATGTATACAAAGAAAGTAAGCAGGGAGTAAACTCATTTCCCGAACGATTTTTAAAATTATTTTTTCACCACTAAAACCCATGAGACTTGTAGTTTTCAAAAATATTTTCATTTTTGATGAGACGCCGAATGAAAGCAGTTTAATCGCCGGCAACCGAAAACCCGCGATTTCCCGTAAATCCCGTATAGTCGAATGTATACAAAGAAAGTAAGCAGGGAGTAAACTCATTTCCCGAACGATTTTTAAAATTATTTTTCACCACTAAAACCCATGAGACTTGTAGTTTTCAAAAATATTTTCATTTTTGATGAGACGCCGAATGAAAGCAGTTTAATCGCCGGCAACCGAAAACCCGCGATTTCCCGTAAATCCCGTATAGTCGAATGTATACAAAGAAAGTAAGCAGGAGTAAACTCATTTCCCGAACGATTTTTAAAATTATTTTTTCACCACTAAAACCCATGAGACTTGTAGTTTTCAAAAATTTTTCATTTTTGATGAGACGCCGAATGAAAGCAGTTTAATCGCCGGCAACCGAAAACCCGCGATTTCCCGTAATCCCGGATCCCGTATAGTCGAATGTATACAAAGAAAGTAGCAGGGAGTAAACTCATTTCCCGAACGATTTTTAAAATTATTTTTCACCACTAAAACCCATGAGACTTGTAGTTTTCAAAAATTTTCATTTTTGATGAGACGCCGAATGAAAGCAGTTTAATCGCCGGCAACCGAAAACCCGCGATTTCCCGTAAATCCCGTATAGTCGAATGTATACAAAGAAAGTAAGCAGGAGTAAACTCATTTCCCGAACGATTATTTTTTCACCACTAAAACCATGAGACTTGTAGTTTTCAAAAATTTTCATTTTTGATGAGACGCCGAATGAAAGCAGTTTAATCGCCGGCAACCGAAAACCCGCGATTTCCCGTAAATCCCGCTCGGCCCGTATAGTCGAATGTATACAAAGAAAGTAGCAGGGAGTAAACTCATTTCCCGAACGATTTTTTAAATTATTTTTTCACCACTAAAACCCATGAGACTTGTAGTTTTCAAAAATATTTTCATTTTTGATGAGACGCCGAATGAAAGCAGTTTAATCGCCGGCAACCGAAAACCCGCGATTTCCCGTAAATCCCGTATAGTCGAATGTATACAAAGAAAGTAAGCAGGGAGTAAACTCATTTCCCGAACGATTTTTAAAATTATTTTTTCACCACTAAAACCCATGAGACTTGTAGTTTTCAAAAATATTTCATTTTTGATGAGACGCCGAATGAAAGCAGTTTAATCGCCGGCAACCGAAAACCCGCGATTTCCCGTAAATCCCGTATAGTCGAATGTATACAAAGAAAGTAACAGGGAGTAAACTCATTTCCCGAACGATTTTTAAAATTATTTTTTCACCACTAAAACCATGAGACTTGTAGTTTTCAAAAATATTTTCATTTTTGATGAGACGCCGAATGAAAGCAGTTTAATCGCCGGCAACCGAAAACCCGCGATTTCCCGTAAATCCCGTATAGTCGAATGTATACAAAGAAAGTAAGCAGGAGTAAACTCATTTCCCGAACGATTTTTAAAATTATTTTTTCACCACTAAAACTCATGAGACTTGTAGTTTTCAAAAATATTTTCATTTTTGATGAGACGCCGAATGAAAGCAGTTTAATCGCCGGCAACCGAAAACCCGCGATTTCCCGTAAATCCCGGACTCGGCCCGTATAGTCGAATGTATACAAAGAAAGTACCCAGGGAGTAAACTCATTTCCCGAACGATTTTTAAAATTATTTTTTCACCACTAAAACCCATGAGACTTGTAGTTTTCAAAAATGTTTTCATTTTTGATGAGACGCCGAATGAAAGCAGTTTAATCGCCGGCAACCGAAAACCCGCGATTTCCCGTAAATCCCGGCTCGGCCCGTATAGTCGAATGTATACAAAGAAAGTACCCAGGGAGTAAACTCATTTCCCGAACGATTTTTAAAATTATTTTTTCACCACTAAAACCATGAGACTTTAAAAATATTTTCATTTTTGATGAGACGCCGAATGAAAGCAGTTTAATCGCCGGCAACCGAAAACCCGCGATTTCCCGTAAATCCCGTATAGTCGAATGTATACAAAGAAAGTAAGCAGGAGTAAACTCATTTCCCGAACGATTTTTAAAATTATTTTTTCACCACTAAAACCCATGAGACTTGTAGTTTTCAAAAATATTTTCATTTTTGATGAGACGCGAATGAAAGCAGTTTAATCGCCGCAACCGAAAACCCGCGATTTCCCGTAAATCCCGTATAGTCGAATGTATACAAAGAAAGTAAGCAGGGAGTAAACTCATTTCCCGAACGATTTTTAAAATTATTTTTTCACCACTAAAACCCATGAGACTTGTAGTTTTCAAAAATATTTTCATTTTTGATGAGACGCCGAATGAAAGCAGTTTAATCGCCGGCAACCGAAAACCGCGATTTCCCGTAAATCCCGGACTCGGCCCGTATAGTCGAATGTATACAAAGAAAGTACCCAGGGAGTAAACTCATTTCCCGAACGATTTTTAAATTATTTTTCACCACTAAAACCCATGGACTTGTAGTTTTTAAAAATGTTTTCATTTTTGTCTCATTTATCACATTTATAAGGGCAAAGTCCAAAATAAGTTCAATTAAGTCCCAAAGTCAATCGTTTCACTGTTAAAAGCAATGCAACCTAGTAATATCAGAAAAATATCGCTAAATACATGTTAGTACGAATATGTGACGCAACCGTTGTAGCTCAAACGGATTGATTCCGTTAGAAAGTCAATGAAATGTAGTTTTTGAAACTCTCTCTATTTCTTCAGCGCGCGCTAACAGGTAGGATTGGTCCCAGAGTAAAAAATGACTTATTTATCTAAATTTTTAAATAAAGCGCTACCACAGCGCCCAGTGTAATCGCTGAGATCCAGCAATCATGTCAAATAAAGAAGAATGTTATTTCCTGCAGTCCAATTGTCTCATTTGTCACATTTGTAAGGTCAAAGTCCAAAATCAGTTCAATTATGTCCCACAGTCAATCGTTTCACTATTAAAAGCGATGCAACCTAGTAATATCAGAAAAACATTGCTAAATACATGTTGGTACGAAGATCTGACGCACCCGTTGTAACTAAAACGGACTGATACCGTTAGAAAGTCAATGAAATGTAGTTTTTGAAACTGTCTCTTAATCTTCAGCGCGCGCTAACGGCTAGGATTGGTCCCACAGTAAAAAATGACTTATTTATCTAAATTTTTAAATAAAGCGCTACCACAGCGCCCCGTTTAATCGCTGAGTTCCAGCAATCATGTCAAATTAAGAAAAATGTTATTTCCTGGAGTCCAATTGTCTCATTTATCACATTAATAAGGTCAAAGTCCAAAATCAGTTCAATTAAGTCCCACAGTCAATCGTTTCACTGTTAAAAGCGATGCAACCTAGTAATATCAGAAAAATATTGCTAAATACATGTTGGTACGAATATCTGACGCACCCGTTGTAACTAAAACGGACTGATACCGTTAGAAAGTCAATGAAATGTAGTTTTTGAAACTGTCTCTTAATCTTCAGCGCGCGCTAACGGCTAGGATTGGTCCCACAGTAAAAAATGACTTATTTATCTAAATTTTTAAATAAAGCGCTACCACAGCGCCCCGTTTAATCGCTGAGTTCCAGCAATCATGTCAAATTAAGAACCAAGAAATAACATTCTTCTTAATTTGACATGATTGCTGGAACTCAGCGATTACACTGGGCGCTGTGGTAGCGCTTTATTTAAAAATTTAGATAAATAAGTCATTTTTTACTGTGGGACCAATCCTAGCCGTTAGCGCGCGCTGAAGAACTAGAGACAGTTTCAAAAACTACATTTCATTGACTTTCTAACGGTATCAGTCCGTTTGAGTTACAACGGTTGCGTCACATATTCGTACCAACATGTATTTAGCGATATTTTTCTGATATTACTAGGTTGCATCGCTTTTAACAGTGAAACGATTGACTGGGGGACTTAATTGAACTGATTTTGGACTTTGACCTTATAAATGTGATAAATGAGACAATTGGACTCCAAGAAATAACATTCTTCTTAATTTGACATGATTGCTGGAACTCAGCGATTACACTGGGCGCTGTGGTAGCGCTTTATTTAAAAATTTAGATAAATAAGTCATTTTTTACTGTGGGACCAATCCTAGCCGTTAGCGCGCGCTGAAGAAATAGAGACAGTTTCAAAAACTACATTTCATTGACTTTCTAACGGTATCAGTCCGTTTGAGTTACAACGGTTGCGTCACATATTCGTACCAACATGTATTTAGCGATATTTTTCTGATATTACTAGGTTGCATCGCTTTTAACAGTGAAACGATTGACTGTGGGACTTAATTGAACTGATTTTGGACTTTGACCTTATAAATGTGATAAATGAGACAATTGGACTCCAAGAAATAACATTCTTCTTAATTTGACATGATTGCTGGAACTCAGCGATTACACTGGGCGCTGTGGTAGCGCTTTATTTAAAAATTTAGATAAATAAGTCATTTTTTACTGTGGGACCAATCCTAGCCGTTAGCGCGCGCTGAAGAAATAGAGACAGTTTCAAAAACTACATTTCATTGACTTTCTAACGGTATCAGTCCGTTTGAGTTACAACGGTTGCGTCACATATTCGTACCAACATGTATTTAGCGATATTTTTCTGATATTACTAGGTTGCATCGCTTTTAACAGTGAAACGATTGACTGTGGGACTTAATTGAACTGATTTTGGACTTTGACCTTATAAATGTGATAAATGAGACAATTGGACTCCAAGAAATAACATTCTTCTTAATTTGACATGATTGCTGGAACTCAGCGATTACACTGGGCGCTGTGGTAGCGCTTTATTTAAAAATTTAGATAAATAAGTCATTTTTTACTGTGGGACCAATCCTAGCCGTTAGCGCGCGCTGAAGAAATAGAGACAGTTTCAAAAACTACATTTCATTGACTTTCTAACGGTATCAGTCCGTTTGAGTTACAACGGTTGCGTCACATATTCGTACCAACATGTATTTAGCGATATTTTTCTGATATTACTAGGTTGCATCGCTTTTAACAGTGAAACGATTGACTGTGGGACTTAATTGAACTGATTTTGGACTTTGACCTTATAAATGTGATAAATGAGACAATTGGACTCCAAGAAATAACATTCTTCTTAATTTGACATGATTGCTGGAACTCAGCGATTACACTGGGCGCTGTGGTAGCGCTTTATTTAAAAATTTAGATAAATAAGTCATTTTTTACTGTGGGACCAATCCTAGCCGTTAGCGCGCGCTGAAGAAATAGAGAGAGTTTCAAAAACTACATTTCATTGACTTTCTAACGGTATCAGTCCGTTTGAGTTACAACGGTTGCGTCACATATTCGTACCAACATGTATTTAGCGATATTTTTCTGATATTACTAGGTTGCATCGCTTTTAACAGTGAAACGATTGACTGTGGGACTTAATTGAACTGATTTTGGACTTTGACCTTATAAATGTGATAAATGAGACAATTGGACTCCAAGAAATAACATTCTTCTTAATTTGACATGATTGCTGGAACTCAGCGATTACACTGGGCGCTGTGGTAGCGCTTTATTTAAAAATTTAGATAAATAAGTCATTTTTTACTGTGGGACCAATCCTAGCCGTTAGCGCGCGCTGAAGAAATAGAGACAGTTTCAAAAACTACATTTCATTGACTTTCTAACGGTATCAGTCCGTTTGAGTTACAACGGTTGCGTCACATATTCGTACCAACATGTATTTAGCGATATTTTTCTGATATTACTAGGTTGCATCGCTTTTAACAGTGAAACGATTGACTGTGGGACTTAATTGAACTGATTTTGGACTTTGACCTTATAAATGTGATAAATGAGACAATTGGACTCCAAGAAATAACATTCTTCTTAATTTGACATGATTGCTGGAACTCAGCGATTACACTGGGCGCTGTGGTAGCGCTTTATTTAAAAATTTAGATAAATAAGTCATTTTTTACTGTGGGACCAATCCTAGCCGTTAGCGCGCGCTGAAGAAATAGAGACAGTTTCAAAAACTACATTTCATTGACTTTCTAACGGTATCAGTCCGTTTGAGTTACAACGGTTGCGTCACATATTCGTACCAACATGTATTTAGCGATATTTTTCTGATATTACTAGGTTGCATCGCTTTTAACAGTGAAACGATTGACTGTGGGACTTAATTGAACTGATTTTGGACTTTGACCTTATAAATGTGATAAATGAGACAATTGGACTCCAAGAAATAACATTCTTCTTAATTTGACATGATTGCTGGAACTCAGCGATTACACTGGGCGCTGTGGTAGCGCTTTATTTAAAAATTTAGATAAATAAGTCATTTTTTACTGTGGGACCAATCCTAGCCGTTAGCGCGCGCTGAAGAAATAGAGACAGTTTCAAAAACTACATTTCATTGACTTTCTAACGGTATCAGTCCGTTTGAGTTACAACGGTTGCGTCACATATTCGTACCAACATGTATTTAGCGATATTTTTCTGATATTACTAGGTTGCATCGCTTTTAACAGTGAAACGATTGACTGTGGGACTTAATTGAACTGATTTTGGACTTTGACCTTATAAATGTGATAAATGAGACAATTGGACTCCAAGAAATAACATTCTTCTTAATTTGACATGATTGCTGGAACTCAGCGATTACACTGGGCGCTGTGGTAGCGCTTTATTTAAAAATTTAGATAAATAAGTCATTTTTTACTGTGGGACCAATCCTAGCCGTTAGCGCGCGCTGAAGAAATAGAGACAGTTTCAAAAACTACATTTCATTGACTTTCTAACGGTATCAGTCCGTTTGAGTTACAACGGTTGCGTCACATATTCGTACCAACATGTATTTAGCGATATTTTTCTGATATTACTAGGTTGCATCGCTTTTAACAGTGAAACGATTGACTGTGGGACTTAATTGAACTGATTTTGGACTTTGACCTTATAAATGTGATAAATGAGACAATTGGACTCCAAGAAATAACATTCTTCTTAATTTGACATGATTGCTGGAACTCAGCGATTACACTGGGCGCTGTGGTAGCGCTTTATTTAAAAATTTAGATAAATAAGTCATTTTTTACTGTGGGACCAATCCTAGCCGTTAGCGCGCGCTGAAGAAATAGAGACAGTTTCAAAAACTACATTTCATTGACTTTCTAACGGTATCAGTCCGTTTGAGTTACAACGGTTGCGTCACATATTCGTACCAACATGTATTTAGCGATATTTTTCTGATATTACTAGGTTGCATCGCTTTTAACAGTGAAACGATTGACTGTGGGACTTAATTGAACTGATTTTGGACTTTGACCTTATAAATGTGATAAATGAGACAATTGGACTCCAAGAAATAACATTCTTCTTAATTTGACATGATTGCTGGAACTCAGCGATTACACTGGGCGCTGTGGTAGCGCTTTATTTAAAAATTTAGATAAATAAGTCATTTTTTACTGTGGGACCAATCCTAGCCGTTAGCGCGCGCTGAAGAAATAGAGACAGTTTCAAAAACTACATTTCATTGACTTTCTAACGGTATCAGTCCGTTTGAGTTACAACGGTTGCGTCACATATTCGTACCAACATGTATTTAGCGATATTTTTCTGATATTACTAGGTTGCATCGCTTTTAACAGTGAAACGATTGACTGTGGGACTTAATTGAACTGATTTTGGACTTTGACCTTATAAATGTGATAAATGAGACAATTGGACTCCAAGAAATAACATTCTTCTTAATTTGACATGATTGCTGGAACTCAGCGATTACACTGGGCGCTGTGGTAGCGCTTTATTTAAAAATTTAGATAAATAAGTCATTTTTTACTGTGGGACCAATCCTAGCCGTTAGCGCGCGCTGAAGAAATAGAGACAGTTTCAAAAACTACATTTCATTGACTTTCTAACGGTATCAGTCCGTTTGAGTTACAACGGTTGCGTCACATATTCGTACCAACATGTATTTAGCGATATTTTTCTGATATTACTAGGTTGCATCGCTTTTAACAGTGAAACGATTGACTGTGGGACTTAATTGAACTGATTTTGGACTTTGACCTTATAAATGTGATAAATGAGACAATTGGACTCCAAGAAATAACATTCTTCTTAATTTGACATGATTGCTGGAACTCAGCGATTACACTGGGCGCTGTGGTAGCGCTTTATTTAAAAATTTAGATAAATAAGTCATTTTTTACTGTGGGACCAATCCTAGCCGTTAGCGCGCGCTGAAGAAATAGAGACAGTTTCAAAAACTACATTTCATTGACTTTCTAACGGTATCAGTCCGTTTGAGTTACAACGGTTGCGTCACATATTCGTACCAACATGTATTTAGCGATATTTTTCTGATATTACTAGGTTGCATCGCTTTTAACAGTGAAACGATTGACTGTGGGACTTAATTGAACTGATTTTGGACTTTGACCTTATAAATGTGATAAATGAGACAATTGGACTCCAAGAAATAACATTCTTCTTAATTTGACATGATTGCTGGAACTCAGCGATTACACTGGGCGCTGTGGTAGCGCTTTATTTAAAAATTTAGATAAATAAGTCATTTTTTACTGTGGGACCAATCCTAGCCGTTAGCGCGCGCTGAAGAAATAGAGACAGTTTCAAAAACTACATTTCATTGACTTTCTAACGGTATCAGTCCGTTTGAGTTACAACGGTTGCGTCACATATTCGTACCAACATGTATTTAGCGATATTTTTCTGATATTACTAGGTTGCATCGCTTTTAACAGTGAAACGATTGACTGTGGGACTTAATTGAACTGATTTTGGACTTTGACCTTATAAATGTGATAAATGAGACAATTGGACTCCAAGAAATAACATTCTTCTTAATTTGACATGATTGCTGGAACTCAGCGATTACACTGGGCGCTGTGGTAGCGCTTTATTTAAAAATTTAGATAAATAAGTCATTTTTTACTGTGGGACCAATCCTAGCCGTTAGCGCGCGCTGAAGAAATAGAGACAGTTTCAAAAACTACATTTCATTGACTTTCTAACGGTATCAGTCCGTTTGAGTTACAACGGTTGCGTCACATATTCGTACCAACATGTATTTAGCGATATTTTTCTGATATTACTAGGTTGCATCGCTTTTAACAGTGAAACGATTGACTGTGGGACTTAATTGAACTGATTTTGGACTTTGACCTTATAAATGTGATAAATGAGACAATTGGACTCCAAGAAATAACATTCTTCTTAATTTGACATGATTGCTGGAACTCAGCGATTACACTGGGCGCTGTGGTAGCGCTTTATTTAAAAATTTAGATAAATAAGTCATTTTTTACTGTGGGACCAATCCTAGCCGTTAGCGCGCGCTGAAGAAATAGAGACAGTTTCAAAAACTACATTTCATTGACTTTCTAACGGTATCAGTCCGTTTGAGTTACAACGGTTGCGTCACATATTCGTACCAACATGTATTTAGCGATATTTTTCTGATATTACTAGGTTGCATCGCTTTTAACAGTGAAACGATTGACTGTGGGACTTAATTGAACTGATTTTGGACTTTGACCTTATAAATGTGATAAATGAGACAATTGGACTCCAAGAAATAACATTCTTCTTAATTTGACATGATTGCTGGAACTCAGCGATTACACTGGGCGCTGTGGTAGCGCTTTATTTAAAAATTTAGATAAATAAGTCATTTTTTACTGTGGGACCAATCCTAGCCGTTAGCGCGCGCTGAAGAAATAGAGACAGTTTCAAAAACTACATTTCATTGACTTTCTAACGGTATCAGTCCGTTTGAGTTACAACGGTTGCGTCACATATTCGTACCAACATGTATTTAGCGATATTTTTCTGATATTACTAGGTTGCATCGCTTTTAACAGTGAAACGATTGACTGTGGGACTTAATTGAACTGATTTTGGACTTTGACCTTATAAATGTGATAAATGAGACAATTGGACTCCAAGAAATAACATTCTTCTTAATTTGACATGATTGCTGGAACTCAGCGATTACACTGGGCGCTGTGGTAGCGCTTTATTTAAAAATTTAGATAAATAAGTCATTTTTTACTGTGGGACCAATCCTAGCCGTTAGCGCGCGCTGAAGAAATAGAGACAGTTTCAAAAACTACATTTCATTGACTTTCTAACGGTATCAGTCCGTTTGAGTTACAACGGTTGCGTCACATATTCGTACCAACATGTATTTAGCGATATTTTTCTGATATTACTAGGTTGCATCGCTTTTAACAGTGAAACGATTGACTGTGGGACTTAATTGAACTGATTTTGGACTTTGACCTTATAAATGTGATAAATGAGACAATTGGACTCCAAGAAATAACATTCTTCTTAATTTGACATGATTGCTGGAACTCAGCGATTACACTGGGCGCTGTGGTAGCGCTTTATTTAAAAATTTAGATAAATAAGTCATTTTTTACTGTGGGACCAATCCTAGCCGTTAGCGCGCGCTGAAGAAATAGAGACAGTTTCAAAAACTACATTTCATTGACTTTCTAACGGTATCAGTCCGTTTGAGTTACAACGGTTGCGTCACATATTCGTACCAACATGTATTTAGCGATATTTTTCTGATATTACTAGGTTGCATCGCTTTTAACAGTGAAACGATTGACTGTGGGACTTAATTGAACTGATTTTGGACTTTGACCTTATAAATGTGATAAATGAGACAATTGGACTCCAAGAAATAACATTCTTCTTAATTTGACATGATTGCTGGAACTCAGCAATTACACTGGGCGCTGTGGTAGCGCTTTATTTAAAAATTTAGATAAATAAGTCATTTTTTACTGTGGGACCAATCCTAGCCGTTAGCGCGCGCTGAAGAAATAGAGACAGTTTCAAAAACTACATTTCATTGACTTTCTAACGGTATCAGTCCGTTTGAGTTACAACGGTTGCGTCACATATTCGTACCAACATGTATTTAGCGATATTTTTCTGATATTACTAGGTTGCATCGCTTTTAACAGTGAAACGATTGACTGTGGGACTTAATTGAACTGATTTTGGACTT
Organism: Hydractinia echinata; assembly: GCA_030067915.1. Classification (NCBI taxonomy): domain Eukaryota; kingdom Metazoa; phylum Cnidaria; class Hydrozoa; order Anthoathecata; family Hydractiniidae; genus Hydractinia; species Hydractinia echinata. Next base: position 2,318 of record JASGCC010003885.1, on the reverse strand, counting down.
TGACCTTATAAATGTGATAAATGAGACAATTGGACTCCAAGAAATAACATTCTTCTTAATTTGACATGATTGCTGGAACTCAGCAATTACACTGGGCGCTGTGGTAGCGCTTTATTTAAAAATTTAGATAAATAAGTCATTTTTTACTGTGGGACCAATCCTAGCCGTTAGCGCGCGCTGAAGAAATAGAGACAGTTTCAAAAACTACATTTCATTGACTTTCTAACGGTATCAGTCCGTTTGAGTTACAACGGTTGCGTCACATATTCGTACCAACATGTATTTAGCGATATTTTTCTGATATTACTAGGTTGCATCGCTTTTAACAGTGAAACGATTGACTGTGGGACTTAATTGAACTGATTTTGGACTTTGACCTTATAAATGTGATAAATGAGACAATTGGACTCCAAGAAATAACATTCTTCTTAATTTGACATGATTGCTGGAACTCAGCGATTACACTGGGCGCTGTGGTAGCGCTTTATTTAAAATTTAGATAAATAAGTCATTTTTTACTGTGGGACCAATCCTAGCCGTTAGCGCGCGCTGAAGAAATAGAGACAGTTTCAAAAACTACATTTCATTGACTTTCTAACGGTATCAGTCCGTTTGAGTTACAACGGTTGCGTCACATATTCGTACCAACATGTATTTAGCGATATTTTTCTGATATTACTAGGTTGCATCGCTTTTAACAGTGAAACGATTGACTGTGGGACTTAATTGAACTGATTTTGGACTTTGACCTTATAAATGTGATAAATGAGACAATTGGACTCCAAGAAATAACATTCTTCTTAATTTGACATGATTGCTGGAACTCAGCGATTACACTGGGCGCTGTGGTAGCGCTTTATTTAAAAATTTAGATAAATAAGTCATTTTTTACTGTGGGACCAATCCTAGCCGTTAGCGCGCGCTGAAGAAATAGAGACAGTTTCAAAAACTACATTTCATTGACTTTCTAACGGTATCAGTCCGTTTGAGTTACAACGGTTGCGTCACATATTCGTACCAACATGTATTTAGCGATATTTTTCTGATATTACTAGGTTGCATCGCTTTTAACAGTGAAACGATTGACTGTGGGACTTAATTGAACTGATTTTGGACTTTGACCTTATAAATGTGATAAATGAGACAATTGGACTCCAAGAAATAACATTCTTCTTAATTTGACATGATTGCTGGAACTCAGCGATTACACTGGGCGCTGTGGTAGCGCTTTATTTAAAAATTTAGATAAATAAGTCATTTTTTACTGTGGGACCAATCCTAGCCGTTAGCGCGCGCTGAAGAAATAGAGACAGTTTCAAAAACTACATTTCATTGACTTTCTAACGGTATCAGTCCGTTTGAGTTACAACGGTTGCGTCACATATTCGTACCAACATGTATTTAGCGATATTTTTCTGATATTACTAGGTTGCATCGCTTTTAACAGTGAAACGATTGACTGTGGGACTTAATTGAACTGATTTTGGACTTTGACCTTATAAATGTGATAAATGAGACAATTGGACTCCAAGAAATAACATTCTTCTTAATTTGACATGATTGCTGGAACTCAGCGATTACACTGGGCGCTGTGGTAGCGCTTTATTTAAAAATTTAGATAAATAAGTCATTTTTTACTGTGGGACCAATCCTAGCCGTTAGCGCGCGCTGAAGAAATAGAGACAGTTTCAAAAACTACATTTCATTGACTTTCTAACGGTATCAGTCCGTTTGAGTTACAACGGTTGCGTCACATATTCGTACCAACATGTATTTAGCGATATTTTTCTGATATTACTAGGTTGCATCGCTTTTAACAGTGAAACGATTGACTGTGGGACTTAATTGAACTGATTTTGGACTTTGACCTTATAAATGTGATAAATGAGACAATTGGACTCCAAGAAATAACATTTTCTTAATTTGACATGATTGCTGGAACTCAGCATTACACTGGGCGCTGTGGTAGCGCTTTATTTAAAATTTAGATAAATAAGTCATTTTTTACTGTGGGACCAATCCTAGCCGTTAGCGCGCGCTGAAGAAATAGAGACAGTTTCAAAAACTACATTTCATTGACTTTCTAACGGTATCATCCGTTTGAGTTACAACGGTTGCGTCACATATTCGTACCAACATGTATTTAGCGATATTTTTCTGATATTACTAGGTTGCATCGCTTTTAACAGTGAAACGATTGACTGTGGGACTTAATTGAACTGATTTTGGACTTTGACCTTATAAATGTGATAAATGAGACAATTGGACTCCAAGAAATAACATTCTTCTTAATTTGACATGATTGCTGGAACTCAGCA
>JASGCC010003884.1:0-22069 GCA_030067915.1 Hydractinia echinata | reverse complement strand
CAAATAAATGAAATTTGAGTAGCATCAAAAATAACAAACTACCAAAGTGAAGGCATGTTGAGAACGAACCTAGATTTTATATAAAATTACAAAAGCAAACAAGCTATACAAAAAGCACGTAATTGGTGTTCTGAATTTTAAAAAGAACCTTACACAACCCTTCTCTTTGTTATAACGTGTCGGAAAAAAAGAAATTTTAACATTAATAGCCATTATAGGAAAAATTGAAAACAAGGTCTGCATGTTGGAAAATAAAAGAACAAAACAAAAAATCAACCAATCTCAATATAATATTCAAAGCATCAAAATTACCAATACCTCTCAACAACATTAAATTAAATTCTATTTAACAATATCATTTAAAATGCAGTATCAACATGGTAAAATAAGTTTTGTTAAACGGCCCATAGTGCCGGTCAAATACAAATTACAGGGTTCTTTTCATTGGGTTTCGGGCTCTCAATTTAAACGGCACATGGTCTCGTCTCCCAACCCCGTCCCAGGCGGTTGGCGAAGACAAATTTGTTAGCCCTCACGATAACGGCATACAACATAAGATCTTCGTGGTCTGCATTGTGGTGAACAGGAGAATAATATCAGAGGGCAGGAGAGCCATCCCTCGTTGCGGGCACACAAAGTAGAAAGCGTTAAACAATGTAAAACAAAACAAAAAAATAGCTAATAGAAAGCACGTTGCTCGCACAGGGTTGTGATATTTTAAATAAATCAGCTACACCAAAATAAATCAGCTTGTAAATAAATGTTAATGTGAATATTGATCAACAACATGCTGGTGAGCCAAAGGAAGGCAGTGCTTATAAGCAAATGCAAACAAACATAAGTGAAAGGCTTAAAGGTATGGCTATAATCCCTACACTTTAGCCTTTTTTAAGATTCACGGTAAGCTAGATACCTAGCTAGTTTACTCTGCCTTTTAATGAGGCTTGATGGAGAAATTCAGCTAACTAGCATTTTCCAGAAAAATTAAAATTATGTGAAGTATTTGCTTTCATAAACTTGCTGTCCTTGCACAGATTTTTTTAGCGTTTTAAATAAATTACGTATAGCTACGGGCCTCATCTTAAACAGTGTGTAGTGGCACTTTATGTGCTCAAACAAATCGTAACTGGTTTAGAGGTGTTGTATAACGCACACCTATCTGAACTATCTCTTCACTACTAAAACACATGCAGTCAGGGAAAAAAGCGCTTAACGCAGGATCCCAAAATCACGGTATATATATACACAGCGATTGATGTGCATATTTTACATGGCTAGCCTCACAAATATGGAGGGATATACCCATCTATTATTTCCATGGGGGGCTATATGTCTTGACGCAATTTAGGGTCCGTGCTCTACCAGAAAACTGCCTGCAACACCAAACAGTCACACAGTGTGCAATTTCTCCAATTTCCCTCACACGACTTGGGTTAATCCCAGGGCTATGCTATGGTAACATTGACTCACCCATATTGAATCAAGGGAATCTAACCTGGTCTCCCTCTAGTGCGACAGTTATAACCACTAAGCTACAATGCCATGATTGACTGATTGTGACTGATAGACAAACTTTAACATTTTGTGAAGATGTCTTACACATAATAAATAATGGTGATAAGCAATCTATAGAGGTAAAAAAAACAACTGTATTTTATACTGCGATTGACTTGAGAAGTCATGAACAGGCTCTTTGTTCTGCGCTTTATGTTGTCAGAAAATGAGTTTCATTCTTCATACCACTTCCTCGTCCAAAAATTTATTTCCATGTTTATTTAAAGGGGAATTAAGCCTCAAACTTAAATAGCATTATTTCGGTTAACATTATGTTCATTTCCCAAATTCTGTTTAAAATTTTGAAAAATAAATATTATTTGGGTTGATTTTAATATAAAAGTTTCCCCTTTATGAGCGAACGGTAAGCGCCATTTAAATTTTCTGAAGCCACGGCTGATTCTGGAGACTGTTATATCGTGACGTATCTTACGCTGAAGAAGCATAAGCTTGCGCTCAGCGCAAGCAGCGAGATATGGAAAATTTAAGCTCCTGCTCTGACTTCCCTATTTCTAGAATTTCAAGTGACTCTAGTGAAACGTCAGTAACAGGATGTTACATGAATAAGCCTGAAGCAGAACTTGAAAAAGTGACTTATGAATCTAGTGATAGCGAAGAAAAAGACGAATTGAATTCAAGCAGACTTGAAAATTTGCATTGGTGTACCTGTACATGTTGCGTTATTTTCAATTCCTTCACTCTTGTGGAATGCAAGTGTTGCCAAGAATTTCCCAATTTATTGAATGACAAGTTGAATAATAACAAGTGCATCACGATGCACAAGGATTTTGAAATTTTATGTTTGAACCGCACAGTGTTAGAGACAGCCAGCATACGACATCGACGATACCAGAAAAATATAACAAACTCTCCACATATACTAATAAGTAAGTTTTTCTTCAAAAAATATGTTTCTCGTAAATATTTTCAAAGACCATATTTCTCATAGTCACACCAAAATAAAACATTCTTCGTATCTTCTTATTTCTCACTTTTCGCTTTATAATCTTACAGGTCCACGCGCTATGAAAATACACACCATCGCAGACTATTTAATTAAATTAAAAATAATGTCATTCCTTGAATATCAAATAAAAAAGGAGAAGAGCCCTTGTGCCTTTGTTTCAAAGAAGTTTTGATGAATGAATAATTTCAATATATTTTATCCTGGTTTACACTGTAACTTAAACTTTGATTCGTTGTACGGAAATGAGGTACACCAGTTACTGACAGTACATGGCCTGGGTACATTATTATGAAAGGCTTGGAAAAGGATGTCGCGTGGTGATTCCAGCTTGTGTTGTGCGAAAAATAAGGGAAGAATTTCCTGATCCAAATGGAAAGTATACTGGTTTCAAAGAATTTGTTGATATATAACGGGACTTAGCATTTTCAAACAAACAATTACAACAACGAAAAAGCGAAATACAAGACCAGAGTTATTTTTTTTGAATCGTTACGTTTGTTCACATTGTGTAAACAACTTTAAAAAAGACGAAGAGATCAAAAAATTAAAATGAGCGTAAAATACGTCATAGATCTCCATCGCAGATATTGTTTTGATTTTAACATGGCGATTACTGTTGTCAACTTTTATGCTAGAAAAGGGATGTAAATTCAAAGAATTTCAATTTTTTTTATATACCATCAAAATATGTAGGGTTTGTAAAAGATAATTCCGAAGAAAAAAAATTTGGGCTTAATTCCCCTTTAAACCAAAAGAAAACAAAATATTTGAGAAAATTGTTCCGGTTAATTCTTAACAATATTTAAAGGAATGGTACATTAAAAAGTAACAGAAATTTAAAAACTTTCACTTCAAACTTGATGGATTTTGCTAATCCAATTAGGTCACATCTAAAATTGCTATTGTATATTGTAGTTGCTACTTTTCTAGTAAGCTAGGTAAATAAGTTGAACTGAGCATACATATCAAATTCATTGTTCAAGTCCAGCACGCAGGCTGGTGCAAACGACAACAGTCTGTAACTTGTAAATTTTGTTTCAGGAAAGTGCATTTACGATCAGATGAATTCTACAACACCATTCCATAGATGCTATCCTCCGTGTTTTACCTTTATAGATTGCTCATGACCATTAAAGCAAATATTATGGTTAATAATTATTTACGTGCTACTTTTATAAAGTAATGAAGAACAAATGTCATCCTAACATGCTGTTAAGAAGGTATAATTGTTTAGTTTTAAGTGGCTGAAAAGATTCTATAATATACTGATTTTTTAACCACCCTGTTTTATTTTAAGAGTTATATACATTTAAGAGAGGCAGATCTTTTTTATTAAAATTTAGAGCTTATTGGAAGGTGTCTGTTTGAAATGTATTGTGGCAGAAAGTGATATTTAATTAATATTTTTTTCAAAGGACTTGCTACTGATTTTGATAATTTTCATTTTGCAAAAAAAAAAAAAAAGATACATCAATTCTGATAAGTGAATAAATAAATTTTAATCATTCCTTAAAACTAATTATACATACATACATCGTTAATGTCACCACAAACAGAAATAAATTGGTATATTAATATTAAAATGAGTTTTAGGGTCACCACACAAAATTAATATCATTTCATTTAACTGCAAGTTAGAGTTAGGATGCAAATTCCACTGAAATAGTAGAAGACAATCAAGAAATAAGGGAAAGTGAGGAGTATGAAGAAATGGAGGACCACTATTCTACCACACTGTGATGGATATCAGAGGTTTGCCCAAGTTTATATATATATACATCTTTATAACATCTTTTTATTACACGCTATAAGTGGTTATTTAGCTATTTTATTTATTTAAAATATTTATACAGGACGCAGTGCTATCAATACAATTGTTGTATAAAAAATAGTTTTCATATACATTTTGAAAATCATTTGTATAGCTATAGGGTGACCACAAGCTTTGGAAATTTCAGAAGTAAAAAATTGGAAAATGGGTGGGTTTGGAAAAAGTAATGGAAAACACCTGTTGAAAAATCATATACTTTGATGATTGCCTGTATACATTTTTAGCTTGCTTGTGAAAACTATTATTTCAGCCTCAAAATATGTTGAAAATATGCTTAATATATAATGTTGTCCAACCTTGTTAATGTTTGTATATATATTTTCCTAACAGTTGAGTTTTCAAACACTTTCATCAGGATTTATTAAGCATAAGCTTTTCAAACTTTTACATTCATCACCTGCTATAATAAGTTATAAAGTTGACAACATATATACAATTAGAATCTATTACTGTAGTTACTTTTAACATAATTGCTAGAGACAAGTTGGTCACAAGAATAAGGTGCAAACGATGAGGGCAATAAAGCTGGGTTCACATGGATGAGAAAATTGTTTTAGGACTCTTTTTAGGAAAAATTGTATTTTTTAATGTCACAACTAAATCAGATCAGCTCCATTGTATTTATACAATTAGTTATTTAATCTGTTAGTTAGTTGTTGGTTACTGTTAAATTTTGTATTTATTAAGATGAAATTTGTACATTATTGATTGCTTGAAAATGGGTGTGTGAACACCCAAAATGTTGCAAACAATGTAGTTTTTTGTATCAAATGTTAATTTGTTATGTGTTTAAAAGAATGTATCTATTAGAAGAATTTATATTTTATCTTCACCATCCTCAATATTTTCCCCATTTTGCACCATTTTTTAGCTGCAAAACACATAACACATAACATATCTTTTTGTAATAATAAACATTATAATTTTTTCCATCTTTGAAACAGAAACAAACAAAATTATTCAATGACATCAGCTGTTGAATGGGATGTGAGGTGATATACATACCAACAAGCAATTTCAAAGTTACAGAGTATTGAAAGTATAGGATTAACTTGTACCGCAATTTCCAACCTCTTTTGTTGTCCTGTCAATAACTTTAGTACAGCTTTTTTTAAGTTGAAATTTTGTTTATTCAGGTTAAAGAATAAGTATATGCAATAGTTTTTATATTATGTGAAATGAACTTCACAATACTAAAAGATTCTTGAAATGTTTTATACTTTTAGTACGTATCATGATTAGGTCTAAAGTTGTTGAACATTTTTTAAAGTTGGTTGCAGACATCAGTACTGTAAGGACAGATATTTAAAATTTGTCACGGTTAAATTTATACGGCCTTGATTACTTAGTGATCTGAACCATTTCATAACCGTAAAATGTTTTTATCCTACGCATTAAGCTTTTCCTGTTTTTTTGGCAGAATATTTGCATTAGACATTTTCACAGAATGTAGTTTTACATTCAACTTAACTGATAATGTCATGTGCACTGTGAAAATAGCAAAAAAATATTTTTACAATATTTTCTCGGTAACTTTAACCCTATTCCTGCTGGGCCTTTTAGGGGCTCCTCAATGCTGGGAGGGGGGGGGGCTGATTCAAACCCCCCCCCCCTGTGTAATTTCTACAATTGTTGTCCGTTGGACTTGAAACTTACCACAAGTGTTGTCCAGGTATTAATAAACAATTTAGTGAAAAAAAATTTTATGACGTCAGCATTTTTGGTGATGACGTCATCAAATATAGAAAAAAAGCACTAACTTTGAATTTTGTTAACGATTTTGAATACAATGAATTTAGTAATAATAATCATAGAAACACAAAAAAATATAGCAATATAAACTAAGAAGTCACATAAAGCTTTTAAAAACATGTAAAAACATTTTGTTAGTAAAATTTTTTTTCAGAATCAACATAAAAGAAGTGTTGCCATGGCAACACTTCGGCATAATTCCAAAAAAACATTTTTTGGAAAAGATTAGGAAAAGTCACAAAATTTGAAGGTGTAACGATAAACACATAAAAAGTCATTAAAAAAAGTTTAAGAGGGGGGGCTGAATCAGCCCCCCCCCAGCACGAATAGGGTTAAGGTATGGAGTTATATATGGGACAATATTCGTGTATGGTTTTCGTCGCGTCGTAAATGCTTTTCGTCGTGTCGTATCTTTCTTCGTGGTGTGGTTTCTGTCGCGTCGTATTTTTCTTTGTGGGGTGGTTTTACGTTTCGTCGAGTATTTGTGTTCGTCGCCGCGTATTCAACTTCGTGGCGTATTTCACTTTGTGGCGTATTTTACTTCGTAGCGAAAATTTTTATGCTTTTTTAACACGAAATTACTAAGTTCGTGTAGCGCTTACAAGAAATTCAAAGTGCAGTAAAATAAACAAAACCTTTAGTTTAGTGCTAAAAATTATATTCTATTTTTAAGTTAGTTTTACATTTGTAATTATGAAGAAATATATGTGTTGTGTAAGAGTTTTATGTAATAATTTATGTTTATGTAGTTAGTTTACTTGATTTTTGATATTTTCATCAGAATCCATTTAAACTACAAAATAGATAATAGATTATACAGTGTAGCATGCTAAAAATATATAGCTAGCTAAATCTATAGCTAAGAATGTATCGTTTATTAAAAGAAAATGACGAAAATAATAGCTAGCTCTACCCAGTAGAAAGACCAAAGCCACTAGAAAGAAAGTGAAATATATTGTGTAAAAGCTTCTCGAAATTAGTAATTCCGTGTAAAAAAAGCATAACTATTTCGCCACAAAGTGAAATACCCCACGAAGTGACATATACGACACGACGAAACATGAGATGATCACACCAACAAGAGTAATACACCACAACGAAAACCATTACGCTGCGAAGAAAACCACACCATGAAGAAAGATACGACACAACGAAAACTATTACGAGTCAAAGAAAACCACGCCACGAAGTAAGATACGACACGACGAAAAGCATTACGACGCGACGAAAACCATACACGAGTATTGTCCCACATATAACTCCATATTAAGGCAGGGGCAATTAACATTTTTCCATATTAAAAAAAATCTGAAAATTCTACTCATCACTTTTATTTGACCATCCCTATTAATCCAGATTGAATTGAGAAATGAAAAAAAATAGATTTGTATATTTTATTAAAAGTCTTAAAAACATCATAAAAAGACACAAGCGTGAATGTTGCAGAAGAAATAATCTAATTTACTGACAAAGAATCAGAACTAATTAAAAGCATCATATGCAAAGAGAGTTTTATACCACAGTGTAAACTGAAAAATCTTTATATCTCTCCTGCAATTATTGCTGCCTGCCTCCTCCCCTCACATAATTCTGATTTCAGAATAAACTGTCCCAAACTATAAAATCTCAAAACCACCCATTCTTCACTTCATGGAATTTTTAAACCTTCCGGTACTGAATTCCTCAAAAAGTACTTTAAAAAGAAAAAAAAATTTTCCTGGAAATTTGGCATGGTTAGCTGTTTTGTGCTGGAATCCTTTTGGAATATAGATTTTGGTTTTCTGTGGCCACCATTATATTTAGCTATGTTTTAACTAAACACATCTAACACTGATTTTAGTTAAATATGAAAAACATGCATGAGAAAAGAAAGAATTTGCAATGGTTTGGACATGCTGACATTAATGTCATTGAAAAGTTTGTCTATTTTATCATATGGATACCTTCAGTGGTTTTTCCGTTTTTTTGTTTGTACCAACTATCAGTGAAATACCAATCTGATTTTGCCAAAGAAGATTTTGTCCAGATGTCGTGGTTTTCATGGTTTAAAGATGTAAGCGACAATGAATGGACATTCTGGTGGAATTATGCTGCTCAGTTTGCATTTATGTTTTCGTGCTACTCGTTGGGAGGAATTGTTTTAACCTGGAAATTCCCTGCATCTAAACAAATTTATTACATACTAATGTCATATGTGTTCCTTACTTTCTGTGTATCTCTCCAAGGTGTTCTGCTGATCACTTGCCATCTCATGCTCTTTTATGTCATGGTTACCTTCTTCAGGAATAAAATATTCATGTGGATTTGGTCTCTTGTTTGTATATACTTCATCAATAATCCAGATAGTCTGCAGTTCCAATTACACACATTTAAAGTTGATTTTATGTATGAAAACGTTATTCTATACTCATTGTTAATGTCATACTTGCGTCTTATAAGTTTTGGTTGCGAAACGATTGACGTTGGTGAAAATGTTTCGTTCCAAACATTCTTATCCTACAATTTATACCTGCCACTATTTTTTAATGGCCCAGTTCTTACGTTTGATTTGTATTACGATGGTATAAAGAAACCTGTTAAACTTAACCTAAGGGAAATTGGTCAAGATGCTTTAACATGCTTTGTATATGCAGTTGTTTTGGATATTTCATATTATTTCGTGTATGCTCCTGCCCTTGCGCAGCATGACTTCATCTTAGAAGATATCACACAGATAGAAGCTATGTGTATGTGTTGGGTGCATATAATGTATTTTTGTGTCAAGTATTATGTGTTCTATCGATTTGCAGGAATTTTTGTGAAGCTTGGTGGTTTAGTATCACCTGGTCCCCCCAAATGCGTGTCATCACTATATACATTTGTTGATATGTGGCGCTACTTCGACAAAGGTTTGTATCGCTTTCTACAACGATGCATTTATTTTCCTTTGGGTGGTTCAAAATTGGGTATAAAACGACAAGCCATAGCATCAATTTTATGCTTTAGTTTTGTTAGTTTTTGGCACGGAAGCACAGAATCTCTATGGAGTTGGGCAATTTCAAATTGCTGTGGTATAATTATGGAAACAATCATGTTATCCTCAATGGAGTACATGAATGCAAGACACTATTTAGGTCCTGTCACGTACCGAAGAGTTTGTTGCATGGGTGGTTCGGTATCTATTTTCTTTTTGATATACACCAACATGATATTTTTAGTTGGTTTACATGCATCAAATATACTACTTTGGAAGATAGTAGGAAATGTTAAAAAATTGTTAATACTGTTATTTGTATTGTATTGTTCAGCTCAATGTTCTGTTACAGTGGGTTAATAATGGCTGTGTTTTTAGAAACAGTTGGTATTGTTGTATGAAGTGTTTTTTAATGTACACACACACCCATTTTTTTTTCAAAGGGTTTTAATAGCTGAGTTGTTTTTTAACTTTAGGGGAATTTTTACAATATATAGTTATGGTGTTAGACCCAGTTTTAAGCCTAAAATATTCTTTAGAATGTGTCCTTGTTGTCTTCAATAATTTATAAGTTTTCAAAGTACCTATGATAAAAAAGCTGCAATCATCAGCAACAGGAATAATGTTTAAATTTTTATGTCAAAGCGTTCATGTACTTTTTCATTGATTCTTTACAATGAATGACTTTCTTAATAAATATCTGTGTGTGAAAACTACCATGGCTATTGTCTTTTCACATGATTGCTTTATTATATTACTTTTTTGTGCTTAGAACATGCAGACTGTTCGTATGGTAAATTATTTTTATTGTAATTGTAAAATTCTCTTTGATGAAGTACAGCACAGCGGTAAAAAACACATAAAAATCTCCTGTTTGCACCTACTATCGATTCTATTATCATACCTTGGGTATATAGAGAAATTATTTTTGGTGTAAAGTTTTGTTCCATTTCTTAGCGAAAATTTTGAGAAAATTTTGGTTAAAAAATTAACCAACGCCAGAGGTATAGTGCCCTAAGTAATTGCAAAGTTTTAAAACTAGAAAATAAGTAGAAATGGACAGTGTTTTTAAAATCTACACCAAAGAATTATGCAGAAGAGAGGTATTACTTTTAAGTTTTGGATAACCTATCCCAAAGATATACTGAACCTTATAACAGGGTTGGAATCTAGGGCATAGTGCATTTTTCCCCTACAAAACCCCCCAAAAACAGATAAATATTGAAAACATTATGTAAACTACTCTGTTTCATTTAAATTTAGACTGAAAACTCACGAAAAATTACCAACTTTCAATTTGCAACATGATATTTTTAATGCGTCCTTGTGCCTTTAATGGGCAAAAAGTGTATTCTGGGGGTAAAATTTAAGGTATTTTGTAAATATTGGCCATGGGCATAAAAAAAACCCATGTTTTAAGGACAAAATCGCTGAAATCATGTAACTGATAACTTGACCAAGTTTGAAGAATTTCCAATGTTGTTTAATATGGTTGTAAATACCCTCATTTTTATAAAATACAATAACATTGAGAAAAATCACGATTAAAGTTATGAATCTCCAGTCAAATAAATTATTCCAAGGTGAATAAATACAAACAAAGGTCATACTGTTAGTATTCGTTAATAGAAACAGAATGTTGTGAATTCATAAAAAAATGAATTTAGCTAAATTTGGAAATCACTACCCCCAAGACAAAATTCCAGGTACTTTTTATGCCATCTGACTGTTTGAGGATGATATCTTCGGCATTACTAATCTAAAATTTTAAATTATACCCTCTTCCTGCCTGAAATTCTTTATAGAATTTAAAAATCAGATTAATTTTGCCGTATCTGGTCTTTTAAAAAAAATGCCCTGCTTTGAGGGCATTTCTGAGCAACCATGTGACCTAAATTAAAAAATTAAAAACAGCAAAAGTTTGAACATAATTTCTTCTTTTATGAAAAATTAAAATAATATTGCAATGTAGACAAAAAACATACTTTGATACCAAGTGGGAAATTTTACATAACTTTTTTAGCGCCGTGCAGTCACATTTTGAGTTGTGAACATTGGTAAACAAAATAAGCTAAATCCAATAAAATAAACATCGTCCCAAGTTTACTGAATTTTAAGATATATATTTTTGGCGTAATGTGATGCTTTTTGGAGTATTTAAAATAATTTAAGACATTATTTTAATTCCTGGCTTCAAAGGAAATTATAATTATTTATGGGTATACTTACAATGGGGGAAATTCTTATTTATTATGACATTACATTAAGGGTAGATATTTTTATATGATATTTAAGGTAACAAATTTTCATGGTAATTTTTTATCATTTAAATCAATGGTATATATATATAATATATTTTAATAATGTGTGGGAGAAACTATGTTAGACGTTGTAATTATTACACAAAGGTATTTCAACAAACTGCAAAAATACAGCAATAAGACTCTTGTTCATTAACCCAGTCCAACATGAATTGCCTCAAAATGTTGTAAAAAAGTTTTTGTTTATGTTAAATGTTAAAAATGATAACTATTTTTTTGTCTGTAACAAAAGGTGCTTAAGTTTTAAATTTAAGAGAACTTGATGAGACAAGTAATGGTTAAGTTATATTGTAAAGCTTAAGAAGCTTAGAGCTTATTTCGTTATGCAAATATGTAGTTTTAAATTTCATTAAACGTGAATATGAATTTGCATAAAGTTAGATTGTATACACTTTTTTTTTAAAAAAAGTTGCATCAATACCCAGGTGAAAAGTAGCCCTCTTGTTGAAACCTCTTAAAGATCATTTTAATTTTATCTTTTATGAAATCCTTTAAAAACAATATTTTGTAGAGCTGTGTCAGACATTTTTTTGCCATTTTTTCAGAGTCCAACAAAAACTCACTCTAACAAAACGCTTTAGTATGAAGTCTACGTTATATTGTTTTAAATCTGTCCACTGCAAAGGAACCAAAATAATTTTTAGCTGAATTAGTACACTAATAAATGTTTTTTACATCCAAATATTTTAAAACATAAACTACTTACAGATGTTACTGTTCCACAATAATTTTGTAAAAGTCCTTGGTGTATATGACCTTTTTATTTGTTTATATTTTTATTTGTTTATATATATACATATATATATATATATACATATATACATAGGAAATATGGAGGAATATTTATTAGAAAAAAAGAATATTCCAAATTACTCACGAAGAGGAGATATCCACGTTTTAAAGTTAAGAGTTCAAAATATATGCTGTGGAAAAGAAGCTAATTTGATCAAATCCAATCTTGCAGATGTTGAGGGAATAACTTCCGTAGCTGTAAATATCATTGGTCGTACAGCCACTTTATCACACAATATAGATATTATATCGGTGTCAGATATAATAGACCGTCTAAACTCTCTTCACCTTGGTATAAGTTTAATAGAGAAGGGGCAAGTTATTGATAATGGTGACAAACGGGCTAAATACTTGGTGTTAGCAAAAGTTGTTAATGTTGTTCTTATGACATTGTTATTCATAGCAGTGCTGGTTGCACATGTTAAAAATTATTCCTTTGAAAAATGGATAGCAATTCCTATTTTTATTTTGGGAGGCTTGCCCATGCTATGGAAAGCATTCATTGATTTCAGAAGAAAGGTATTCGCTAGTGTGAATTTGTTAATGTTGATAGCTGGATGTGGGACAATTGCATTGCATCACTGGCTAGATGGCAGCATAATTATGTATGTTTTTACGATAGCAGAAAGTTTGGAGAATTTATGTCGGTATAAAGTGGAAAAAGACATAGCGGGTAAATCACAGATTTCTTTTTTAAAAGGAATTCGTAATAATTTTGTGAACTATATTTTTGAAGAACCTCTTGTATGTCCATTAGTAATTTTTAACTGTGCTATAATTGTGTCCAATTCTGTAAGTCTAGAGGTTTAAGCATTTTGTGTTGGCAAGAAAGACTGCTGGAGCCAATACATTGTAAATTGTATTTACTTTAAAGTAAAAAACCTTTGGAAAGGTTGACAATTGCATGTCTTCGAAGATGTTGCAAAGCATGTTGTTTTTTAGCACATTTTTCACAGTTCACATTTGTCTTTTAAAAATTCTTCACTATAATACTGTTTTTTTGTGTTTATCGTTTTGATTGTGTATAGGATTGATGCTATCAACACCTGAAACTGCTGTGCTAGCTGAATCGAATGAGAGTGTTCCTGTGGAAGATGTAATAATAGGAACAGTTATTTTGATATGTTCAGGAGAGCGTATACCTCTGGATGGGGAAGTAATAAAGGGTAAAGCAGCAGTTGACGAGAGCTCTATTACTGGTGAATCCATACCAGTGATGAAAGTAATTGGCCATTTAGTATTTAGTGGAACCATTATTCAAAGTGGATATTTAAAGGTTTGTTGTTTTGAAAAGTAAAGTTTAATTTCGGCTGTGTGATAACATAAAATATTATGTAATATTGCTTTGCAATTTTTGGACCAAAAATGGACACATTGACAGATGCCTTGAAAGAATTTCAGAATGGTATTACCAGAATAAAGAGACCTTTAGTCCAGAAATGAACTTTCCGTATCCAAGCTTCTGGAAAAGTCCTCATATCATTAAAGAGCTTAAACTTTGTGACAAAGAATAATTTTTTAGTTTAGTCGATAAGGCCCATGGAAAACAATTCTAGTAAAAGGTTACTGCAAAACTAAATCTCATAAAAAATATGTTAAGAAAAGCTTATGGAAATTTTCTAAATATATAACTTTTCAAAAAATTTGTATATTTCACGTTATTTCACGTTATGCTGTTATTTTGTTATTTCAAAGTGAAAACCAAGCTCAAAGAGTTTAGGAACAAAAAATTAAAAAAGGTCATGCTGATGCCATCAATAATGTAGTAAGATTAAATGATATAATATATAAATAAAATAAAATGAAATAAACTAACAGGTCCTTATAGATTAAAAATCAAAAACTTCACCTCTCAGTGTCCCATCGAGCCTAAAATCACAAAAAACATAAATAGCTTATTTTCCGTAAAAATAAAAAGATAAAAAAATCACAAAAAGTTTTCCGCTGGGACTTCTTGCCTTGCCACACCTTATGCTATTTTAACATTCTCTTTCCTTGATGTACACTTCGGTCAAACTGTGTAAAAAGTTTATATATAAGATTCAAAAATAGCTACATCATGAAGTAAATTAAAAAAATAGTGTATTTTACACCAATCCTAAATCAATGCTGGCACGTTTTATGATCCAACTATCTGGAGAGAGCATTATAGTTGACATGGATTACTGCAATCTCAGTGGCTGTTGTGTGACATTGTATGTTCATCACCGCTCATAAAGAGATCAAATTGTTCCCATTTTCTTCTTGTAAATTTTCATACAGGCAATTTGCATGATCAACCATTGTTTTTAGGTGAAAACAACAAGTGACTATAGTACATCCACTGTTGCACGTGTAGCTGAACTTGTGGAAGAAGCACAAACACGCACTTCTCGAACAGAAGAAATCTTAAATAAATTTGCAAAATATTACACCCCATGCATACTTGTTACAAGTTTTTTCGTATTCATTATTCCGTTCATACTTTACGAGACAAAGGTTTGTTCATAGTATGTTCATTAGTATGCAGAGGATTTAATTTTTTAACCTGTTATAATCATAACAGTAACTGTGTCTGCCTGACTTTGCAAAGAGGATGTTTTTATGTCTCGTTTGCTTGCTGAGAAACTATCTATATCGATAGTTGCTACATAAGTTTGTGTCAATAAACGTAATTATTATTAGTTACACCATTCCGTTGCACTTATAGGTTTAAGACCAAAAACCTTAGCAACAGGTCAAAATAGCTGATGTGAATTCCTGTGTTGGTAACTAGGGGACAACTGGGACCAAACTGGGATTCCCCAAAGCTGATACACCCAATTCGTTTCAGAAACAACAGCTTGATCATGTCATCAACAAACATTTACACTTCAATATCTCCTTAACCGTTTGTCAACAGCACATAATCCTTTACATTTTCTAATCAGAATTCCAATATTATTTTGTATATGGACGGGCATTGCTGACGTCATCAAAATTTAATTTTCTAAAAGGTTTGTCTGCCTAGTCAACCTTTACAGGCTAACCTACTAGTTATATAAGTGTAGTAACTGAAAGAGGTTTCTGTATGGAGAGTGATTTTCGACAGTTGTATGGTAGATGTCTTTGATTGAATGCTATCTGATTCAAATTAAAAATAGTTGATTTTTTGTGGTAAATTTTATTTTTATTCTATTTTTATTATGGCAGGATGATTTCACAAAAGCTGACTTAAACGTATGGAGTGTTCGTTCAATAATCATTTTAGTCGTTGCATGTCCTTGCTCTCTCATTATGGCCACACCTATTCCGATGATATGTGGTATCACTAATGCTGCTAAAATAGGTGCTCTAATCAGAGGCGGTGAAATATTAGAAAAACTCGCGAAAGTGAATACTGTTGTATTTGACAAAACAGGAACTCTCACTGAAGGAAGATTTCAAGTAGTAAAAGAATTTGCTGCTGAAGAAGGAAGAAGGTAATTGATAAACCTCGTTACCAGGGTTCTTTTTTTTGGCATGTTTGGCAAGGTATATTTCATGCCTCTATCACTTATTGTTTTTCAACATACATATCACATTACAAAAATGCTTTCCAACCTGCTTTAATTTTGTTCTGATGTAACCCATTTTATATGTCAATTTGACAAATCTCTAGAGAGTGCTTTTCTGTGTTGTGACAGAGCAGCTGTCGTATCTTGATATAAAAGTAAAACAAAATGAAATAGTCAGAGCTTTTGTTGTTTATGTTCTATTCTTTTTTGTTACAAGGCTTGTTTCAAGGCTTGTAAAGTTCCATAATGTAATAGTATAATTCAAAAATATAGTTAAAAACATTCTCTTTTTCCTGTTTTAAAACATATTTTAATTTTACAAATGAGATGTCATCAGAAAAGGGTTTTGAATAGATCCTGCGTTGGTTATTCAAATTTAAAAGTATACACGCTGTAAAAGCAAGAATAAACGCATATGGTTGCATAAATGCAAGAATCATTTTTATAAAAAACATTCCCTTAAATAACCTTTTTCCCCGTATAAAACACAGGTATAAAGTTTAGTAAACACACAGGAAGAGCTTTCGCAGTAAGATTGATTCAATCTCATTTCAAATCCGGTATGTTGCAAACGAGTATCTGAGTTTTTTTCATGCTAGAATTTGTTAAGCTAAAATCAACAAAAAATCTTATTTGCTTTTTTTGTATATACTATTAATTATTACGTTTTCTTTTACAGAAATGAAGCTGTGGCATGTGCAGCTGCATTAGAAACAAAATCCAGCCATCCACTTGCAGCAAGTATTGTGAACCACTATTCAGGTTGTATTACAGACAAAATTGATGAACTTGGTTCCACTGTAGGTTTACCAGACGTCACTGGGTTTAAAAATGAAAGTGGCATGGGTTTAAGTGGATTAATCAATGGTAATAAAGTGTTCGTTGGAAACACTGCATTAATGCAAAAACATAATATTGTTGTTGATGTGGAGTCGAAAAGTTGTTTTGAAGAATGGTCTTTAGATGGTTTTACTGTGATATATGTTGCCATTGAACAGGAGGTAGATTTGTCTTTTTTACATTCCACTTGATTGTGTTTAGAAATTTTCTCTGTGTATATAAACTTTGAAACATCGGAAAAAGTTTAGCAAGAAGCAGGCAGAAAAAAAAAAGCGAGTGTAAACCTTTAAAGTGCTACAACACAGGCTCGAAAAAAAAAACTGTCTTGTAAAGAGTTAAAACCTAAACTAGAATTAGAGTAAAATTTGCGTTATTGTCAATATGGCCTATGTTAATTTTGGTCTTGTTACAAAAGTTACTTCGCTCTGCATCAGAATGAAAAGCTTCATCATATAGATGCTGTAACAAACAAAGATTAAGTGACTTATGGCTCCACCTCCACCTCCTCCACTTCCACCTCCTCCACTTCCACCTCCTCCACTTCCACCCGCTCAGGCTGGTTTTGAGCTATTTTTGCGAAAACTTGGACCACATTTAGAAATTTAGGTGGGAGTTGACAGGTTGGATTAATATACAATATTCTAGGAAAGAGATTTCTCAGAAGGTCATTTGTGGAAATTTTGAACTGACATGATTTTTACTTGTTACACATCTGCAATTTTAAGTCTATTATTAGGTTATCTGATGTTTTATAAAAAATGGTGGTGGAAATGGTGAATGAATTAGATCTTCAACATTTTAAGTGAAATTCTAGTTTATAGGTGTGGGTGATTTTTTGTAAGTGGAGGCTCTGACCCTCTGCACACCATGGTTGCGTGACGCTGTGCTAAAAATTCATGGCAAATACAAAACATGGCTCTGAAACCAACAAAAATTAAGTGAGTTATGGCTCCACCCCCTCCCCCTTTACCCATCTTCCCTTATTTGAGCTATTTTTACCAATAGCAATCTCACCTCTTGGTACGTTGGTCGGCTTTGCTCATGTAAAAAAACTGAATATTAAAAAGATGACTAACATTTAGGGAAAAATGTGGAAATAAGGAAGGTTTTTGAGCAGCACTTCAAACTTCACTGGTGTTAAGAGAAACATTGTGAAAAATTCAAGGAAAACTTTGTACTTGTGAAAATTTCTATTCTTAAATTTTGTATGTTGTTCAATATGTATCACAAAATGCAAATTTTAATTTTTGCTACCCGATATTTTAATTTTATAGTAACAGTAAAATTCTAGAGAAAACCCAAAACTTCTTAGAAGATATTATGAAAGTTTAAATTTTTCTTTGTAGTCCAGACAAATTCTAATGTATAGATAAACATAAAAATGGCGAAAAAAATTGGATTACAACTCTGTTTATTTTAAATTTAAAACTGCTCCGTACTTCAGTTTTATCTTTGACATTGAATTTATTATCCTTTCTATTTCAACGACTTTAGCTATCCTTGGTACTGGGGCTTGCTGATAAATGTCGTCAAACTGCGCCACTCGCTGTATATACATTGCTAAGCAAGGACATTGAGTGTGCTATGCTGACTGGTGACAGTCAGGGACCTGCTGAGATGATTAAAAAGAAAGTTGGCTTGTCTACTTGCAGGTTTAACATGAAACCAAATGATAAATATGACTGGATAACAGAGAAAAAAGTATGTTTTTTTGTATTCTAATTAATTGTATTTAATACAAGCTGTCCAAATTTGACCTGCTTTTGAATTTCGTAAACCGATTCGATTCTAAGCCGGTTCTAAGTTTACTTAGAGCCGGCCAGATCAATAAAGTAAATAAAAGAATAACAGAGAGGCAGTTTGGGAGAACCCAGGACTGTGGGTGAGGTCCCAAAAACCAAATCCTAGGATTATAGATTCTAAAGGAAGGGGGGATGGTGTAAATTGAAGGTAAGAAGGACTTAATTTCAAACCAGTTACAGTAAAATATACACAGGTGAAATTCAATCAAAAGAATTCAGTACATTCTTTGTATATAGCCTATGAATTTTCGAGACCTGAAATAAATACATCCAAAACAACATTGGATTGGTGTGAATGGGTGTTATTCCAAAAGAAATTTAAAAGTGTAAAACGTTAAAGTGTATCTTTAATTTATAGCTACCTGGTTCCCTTTCCCTAGCGTAACTGCACATATGCTGTCGCAGGCCTCTAACGTTGTGTTACGGGGAGGGTGAGTTGGGGTAACATTGATTTGTTTTGTTTTTATATCAAAACAGGGTCGTCTCACTTAATGTTAAACGAGTTGCTTATAATTTTCGCGAATCATTAAGAGCAGCGATTTTCAGGAGATGAACAGAAAAAATAGTACGATATATTACAAATATACCAGTCACGAGGAAATAATATAGGCTAATTTTTATTTTTAATCATTTTGCGAATAGTGGATTTTTTACAAGCAAGAACTTAATTTCGCAAAAATGGCTAAAAGTCGCAAAATTTGTTAAAATTAATCTCAGCAAATTAATTTGCAGCACACAGTTTCTCGACCAGTGTATCCATACTCGAAATTAGCAAGGTCAAATATTTCGCGAATTTCCCGAAAAATGAATTTAAGGACATTTTTGCTGTCGATTTATACGGTTTTCAAGGGCGTTTATAAAGAAGACATTAAATAAAGTTTCACATATTCTATTATTACGAGTCCTGCAATCCCACCAAATATATTGAGACAAGGAGGCGAATTTCGAAGTTTGTCCCCACAAGTAATTACATAGGCCATTTCTATACGAAGTTCACGCAATTTGTCGAAGTTCACTTATCAATGTTCACATTATGCTACAACGGACTTAACGGATTAGATTTGTTAGATTCAATCGTTTTTGCCCCTTAAGTATATACATTTTTGAACGCAATCATTTCAACTTTCGCCCTCCATTTTTTTAGTATGTAACCTGGATACTCATATGGGAAAACAATTTCTTGTTTTTGTAGAAAACCAACAAGAAGTCAGTAGTTGCAATGATTGGTGACGGTGTAAATGACTGTCCGTCTCTAGCCGCTGCCGACGTTGGTATTGCTATCGGTCCGTCAGCTACTGCACTTGCCGTGCAATCGGCTGACATCTCCTTGATGACGGATAACTTGACGAAAATACCAGATTTATTTCTGCTGAGTAAGCATTGTAGAAGAATTGTCTTTCAGAATATATTTGCTGGTATTTCCATTAAAATAGTTTTTGTGCTGGCCGCTCTAGTTGGCAACACTGCATTATGGGTCGCCATTTTATCTGACGTCATAGGCTTACTATTTGTGACTTTGAATGGATTACGTCCTTTATACTGGAAACCGCGTCAAATGGACGTGACGTGGAGTGTCGACGGCGATAAAGAAAGCATCACGACATCCTCCGTGTTTGTACGCATACCGATGGAATGAGTTTAATGCTTGCATTCGTCCCTAAATCTCGACCGACAGATTACACAGCTTATCAGTTATTTGCACAGTCGACATATCAACAAGTGTAAAAATACAATTTGTTAGTGACTATCACCAATATGGTAAACTTTGCGAGTAGAAAAAATAGTAATGCTGTCCGTTTTACCAAAAAATAAATACTTTTTATCAGGGTACAAAAAAACTTAAGTGCCTTATCGTAAACTGAAACTTAAAAATATAGGTTGAATAAATTAGCGGTAAATTTTGGGGCGAAAACACATTTTTTTCTTTATAACGTTAATATTATATTTAAACTAAACAACATCAAAACAAGGTAGGAGCTACCTGCATCTTTTTAGTCGTTGGTAGTTGGATTTATTGTGGGAATTTATTTTCACAGCTGAAGCCAAAAAAATATTTTTCCACGGATTTTAAACAGCGAACATTTTTCCCTGCAAAAATTTGACCATGTAAAGTAACAGGTTTACCCCTTCGTCACTGTGGCCATGTTTAGGACATTTTTTATATTTAAGTTATTTTTATTTAGAAATTTTTTTATATCTGAATTTGTAAATTTTTAGTGAAATAATAAAAGAAAATTTGTGTTTATTAAACTTTTATTTTCTATATAAGCGCCTTTTTTTCAGAACACGAGGCTAAGTTGATAGGTGTTATTAATTGCCAATTAACGGAATTATCTTTTTAGTTTAACGAATTAACGTATATATTTTTCATGACAACAGGCTGAGAAAGTATGTGCTTAGAGAAAACTGCTACATTATTAAAGAAGGAAAAACAAAATCAACACACAACATCAACGATCAAAGAAGATGAATATTATATTTTTTTCCATGCAATGTAATTTTAAATAACTACTCTTGCATTCTTCGCTTTCCTTTTTCCAGACGCGAGGTTTTTGTTTAGGCTGTTGTCGTATTGCTGTGTTACACTTCGAGCGACGCCATCTTGTTGTAAAGGTTGTTGACGTAGTTCTACCATTTTGAATTTGCTTATTTTTATTATTCGGCACATTTCTGCTGGGCTTGGTTTGATTGGAGAAACGTTTTTTCCAATATTATTTCCATTATTTTTGTTGATGCGTTGGAGTTCTGTTCACTGGATGCAACTTGCCGTTTGACTTGCGTGTGTGCTTGCCTCTCTCTTTGTATGAGGTGTAGAAGCTCCAACACGATTGATTACTTCGCTAGTTTTATGTGCTCTCTGTCCACTTGGTGTCACTTTGCGTTCAAATGACACTTCGTTTCTTCTGGTTGTGGCTCAGGTTTATGGGGTGGCTTTTTACCAATAATCTTATGACTAGCAAGACGTGGATTTTTCTCTGCCAATTGAACTGGTGCAAAACCACTTTTAACATTCTGGAGTTGCGAAAAGTGCTCATTATGCTCCATTTTTGCGGTTTTTAAGTTTTACAGGTACTTTCTGGCGATTGACATTTTCAGCAGGGAAGTCTTTCTGGTTACGTTTTTATCCTTATTACTCTCTGTTCTCTCTCCAGTTTCTCCTCAATTTCGTTATTTCTTCCTCTTCTTCTTTCCATCATCCCCAGATTCATTTTTCAGACTTTTCGCTAGATTCTGTCCCAGACTCTTCGCTAGATTCAGTCCCCAGACTCTTCGCTAGATTTCAGTCCCAGACTCTTCGCTAGATTTCAGTCCCAGACTCTTCGCATTCAGTTCCGCATTCGTTCCAGCCACTTCGCTAGATTCACTTACTCTCTTCACTGAATCATTAGAGTCGTCTCTGCTTCGAACTACCCGTTTGGAATTGGGCGTTAGAGCGCCACCAAAAAAAACATTTCTTTTTTTCTTATTGAGTTCAATGGTGGCATATCCTTTGTAACCCTGAGAATACAAAGCAATTTCTTTTCTGGCGAATATACATGTAATACAAAAATGCAATCTTCAATATGAATTAAATTCTTACTTTTTCACTTGTTTTTCTAAACTTTCCGTGTCTTCTCATCGCTCTTTCTAAAACGAGAAACGAATTTTTGCTTTAAAATCTTCGAATTGCTCTTATCAAGTCAATAAGGTACAACTTTACTTACCTGAGAAATCTCTTTAAACAGCAACACAATATTAAAGA
>JASGCC010003883.1:0-22072 GCA_030067915.1 Hydractinia echinata | reverse complement strand
TTTTTCTTCAGCGCGCGCTAACGGCTTGGATTGGTCCCACAGTAAAAAATGAATTATTGGTCTATATATTTAAATAAAGAGCTAACAGAGCGTCCAGTGTAACTGCGGTGTTCCAACATTCATGCCAAAGTAAGAAGAATGTTATTTCTTGCAGTCCAATTGTCTCATTTATCACATTTATAAGGTCAAAGTTCAAAATCAGTTCCATCAGTTCCACGGTCAATCGTTTCAATTTTAACAGCAGTGCAACCTAGTAATATCAGAAAAATATCGCTAAATACATGTTGGTACCAATATGTGACGAAACCGTTGTAACGCAAACGGACTGATACCGTTAGAAAGTCAATAAAATGTAGTTTTTGGAATTGTCTCTATTTCTTCAGCGCGCGCTAACGGCTTGGATTGGTCCCACAGTAAAAAATGAATTATTGGTCTATATATTTAAATAAAGAGCTAACAGAGCGTCCAGTGTAACTGCGGTGTTCCAACATTCATGCCAAAGTAAGAAGAATGTTTTTTCTTGCAGTCCAATTGTCTCATTTATCACAGTTATAAGGTCAAAGTCCACAATCAGTTCAATTAGGTCCCACGGTCAATCGTTTCACTTTTAAAAGCAGTGCAACCTAGTAATATCGGAAAAATATCGATAAATACACGTTGGTACAAATATGTGACGCAACCGTTGTAAGTCAAACGGACTGATACCGTTAGAGAGTCAATGAAATGTAGTTTTTGAAACTGTCTCTATTTCTTCAGGCGCGCTAACGGCTAGGATTAGTCCCACAGTAAAAAATGACTTATTTATCTAAATTTTTAAATAAAGCGCTACCACAGCGCCCAGTGAAATTGCTGAGTCCCAGCAATCATGTCAAATTAAGAAGAAGGTTATTTCTTGCAGTCCAATTGTCTCAGTTATCACATTTATAAGGTCAAAGTCCAAAATCAGTTCAATTAGGTCCCACGGTCAATAGTTTCACTTTTAAAAGCGATGCAACCTAGTAATATCGGAAAAATATCGCTAAATACATGTTGGTACAAATATGTGACGCAAACGTTGTAACACAAACGGACTGATACCGTTAGAAAGTCAATAAATTGTAGTTTTTGGAATTGTCTCTGTTTCTTCAGCGCGCGCTAACCGCTTGGATTGGTCCCACTGTAAAAAATGAATTATTGGTCTAAATATTTAAATATAGAGCTAACAGAACGTCCAGTGTAACTGCGGAGTTCCAACATTCATGCCAAAGTAAGAAGAATGTTAATTCTTGGAGTCCAATTGTCTCATTTATCACATTTATAAGGTCAAAGTTCAAAATCAGTTCCATCAGGTCCCACGGTCAATCGTTTCACTTTTAAAAGCAATGCAACCTAGTAATATCGGAAAAATATCGCTAAATACATGTTGGTACGAATATGTGACGCAAACGTTGTAACTCAAACGGACTGATACCGTTAGAAAGTCAATAAAATGCAGTTTTTGGGATTGTCTCTATTTCTTCAGCGCGCGCTAACGGCTTGGAATAGTCCCACTGTAAAAAATGGATTATTGGTCTATATATTTAAATATAGAGCTAACAGAGCGTCCAGTGTAACTGCAGTGTTCCAACATTCATGCCAAAGTAAGAAGAATGTTAATTCTTGGAGTCCAATTGTCTCATTTATCACATTTATCAGATCAAAGTCCACAATCAGTTCAATTAGTCCCACGGTCAATCGTTTCACTTTTAAAAGCAGTGCAACCTAGTAATATCGGAAAAAATATAGCTAAATACACGTTGGTACAAATATGTGACGCAACCGTTGTAAGTCAAACGGACTGATACCGTTAGAAAGTCAATGAAATGTAGTTTTTGAAGCTGTCTCTATTTCTTAGCGCGCGCTAACAGCTTGGATTGGTCCCACTGTAAAAAAATGAATTATTGGTCTAAATATTTAAATAAAGTGCTAACAGAGCGTCCAGTGTAACTGCGGAGTTCCAAATTCATGCCAACGTAAGAAGAATGTTAATTCTTGGAGTCCAATTGTCTCATTTATCACATTTATAAGGTCAAAGTCCACAATCAGTTCAATTAGATCCCACGGTCAATCGTTTCACTTTTAAAAGCAATGCAACCAGTAATATCGGAAAAATATCGCAAATACACGTTGGTACAAATATGTGACGCAATCGTTCTAGCTCAAACGGACTGATACCGTTAGAAAGTCAATGAAATGTAGTTTTTAAAACTGTCTCTATTTCTTCAGCGCGCGCTAACGGCTAGGATTAGTCCACAGTAAAAAATGACTTATTTATTGTAAATTTTTAAATAAAGGGCTACCACAGCGCCAAGTGAAATTGCTGCGTCCCAGCAAACATGTCAATTAAGAAGAAGGTTATTTCTTGCAGTCCAATTGTCTCATTTATCACATTTATAAGGTCAAAGTCCAAAATCAGTTCAATTAGGTCCCACGGTCAATAGTTTCACTTTTAAAAGCGATGCAACCTAGTAATATCCGAAAAACATCGCTAAATACATGTTGCTACCAATATGTGACGCAACCGTTGTAACGCAAACGGACTGATACCGTTAGAAAGTCAATAAATGTAGTTTTTGAATTGTCTCTATTTCTTCAGCGCGCGCTAACGGCTTGGATTGGTCCCACAGTAAAAAATGAATTATTGGTCTATATATTTAAATAAAGAGCTAACGCGAATTACCAACTTGAGTAATACTCTTATTGATGTTATTCTGACTACAAGAGAAGATCGTATTAGTGATCATAATGTTTTCCCTGTCTCTATAAGTGACCATGATTTGACAGCAGGAATCAGAAAAATGAACTGTTCGAAATTTATGGCACGTAAAGTCACATCGCGTAATTACCGAAAATATAATAAAAACGATTTCAAAAGTGAACTACGACAACAACCGTGGTCAAATATACTTAACTTTAATGACGCCGACGGGGCATGGTCAACTTTCAAATCCGTTTTTCGAGCTATAGTTGACAAGCATGCACCACTAGTAGAAAGAAATGTTAGAGGGAAGGATTGTCCATGGCTCACTGATGACATACGTTCCAAGATGAAGGATCGTGACTACCATCTCCGAAAAGCCAGAAAAACTAATCTAGGTGAAGACTGGGCCACTTATCACAAGTTGAGAAATAACGTGACGCTCAAAATAAAAACGAGTAAAGCAAATCATAAGCGTGAAACTTTACGTGAAACCATCACAAAACCTAAACAATTCTGGCAAAGAATAAAAAAGTGCATCGGCAATCCAAAGCAAAATCGAAACTAAACCATCAGTTATTTGTTAATGGAACTCTGTCACCGACAAACAAGAAATTTGTAGCGCTTCTGTCACTTCTTCACTCACAATTGGAAAACTCTTCAGAAATTATTACCGTTCTCTGAAACTAGCATATGGAAGAAACACGATCATTCTACTATCAAACGTGAACTGAATCCTAATGATCATCGTTTCACATGTCCAGAAAGTAACAACTGAAACTATAATGAAGAAAATAGCTTCACTTAATTCATCCAAATCGCCGGGATATGACGATATACCGGTACAATTTCTCAAAGATGGCGCCGAAGAAATAGCACCAACCATTGCTTGTCTAATAAAACAACTGTTAGCGTCATCTGTAATTTCCAAACAGCTGAAAAAATCGCAAAAAATTACACCTATACATAAAGGTGAATCGAAACAGAAAATAGGCTAACTATCGACCCATATCCGTTTTAAACATGTTTTTTCGAAAAGCTATTCCGAACTTATAGTCCATGAACAAGTTTATTCTTATCTAGAGGCGAATCAATTTCTCAATTCATCTCAGTTTGGTTTCCAGAAAAAACCGTTTCTACTCAACATGCAGTGACCATATCTTACCGACCATATTAGGCGTGGTATTGATAATAGTATACTGACAGGCGCTGCTTATATAGATCTGAGCAAAGCTTTTGACACCGTAGACCATGGTTGCATCATATCAAATTAAAATGTTATGGATAGCTGGTCGAGAGCTGTCGTGGTCGAAAGCTACCTCTCAATAGAAACAATTTGTTGTATTGGACAACACTAAATCGCCAATGGAATCAGTTTTGTGTGGTGTTCCCCAAGGTTCCGTGCTGGGGGCCACTACTATTTGTTAATATTGATGAATGATATTAGTTCTGCTTTGAGTGACTGTAAAATATTAATGTATGCTGACGATACAGTGATAATATACATCGCACGCAAACCTCGGATACTGTTGTTGCTGAGCTCAATAAAGATCTTGATAACTTATCAAAATGGTTTTACATGAACAATCTTATCGTCAATTTTAAAAAAGGGAAAACTGAGTACATGATCTTTTGGTACAGCACGGAAACTGAAGAAACTTAGATCCGGTGAAAGTTGAAACAAAGGGAATCACTCTCAACCGCACAACCACATACAAGATACTTGGAGTAACCCTGGACCAATCACTCAATTATATCGTCACCTTGATGCAATGTACAAAAAAGCTTCTGCTCAGATTAAGCCTTCTGAAAACGTACGCCAATACATGAGTCCCGTTCGTTGCTGAATCTGTTTCAAAGCTACTGTTTCTCCAATTATGTTTTATTGCTCCAACTTGGTTTGTCTACAAGACCACCAAAGACTACAACACCTTCAGGATCGAGCGAATTGTATTGTCTATGGGCGTAAATCCTACGCCCCTGGAGATCCGTGAAAAAACGAAATGAAATTACGTTGTGCAGTAGACGTTTTTAAAATGTTTGAATGGGCTTAATCCTGAAAATTTCGAGAATATTTGTACACGATTACACCATTGTAAAAATAACTAGGGGAAATAATTCTCATCATTATATTGCGCTAAGGTCCCGCACCGAATCTGGTCGGAGGTCATTTAAATATCAAGGGGCATACTATTTATAATAACCTAAGCAAGAGTGTTCGAGACGAAACTTCGTTAGTTCGCTTTCAAACACTGCTGCAAAGACATTTATTTAGTTTATATGTACCCTTGTCTCGAACCTTAACTTCTCTTCCCGCCACAAGCTTTGCACGTGTCTCCCATTCTTCATTTTCTCGACCTTAGTGTTTAATGTTTTTAGTTTTTAACCACATGGCGTCATACTCTCTCCGACTGTGTGTCCTCCCTACACTCTCTATAGCGAACCTTTTTTTTTTTTTTTACTATCCTAATATCTTTTGTTTAACAGGGCGCTATTGATAGCAATGTATATATACGTTGAAAGGTTTTTACCCCTGTATAATATGTTTAATAATAAAATAAATAAAATAGAGCGTCCAGTGTAACTGCGGTGTTCCAACATTCATGCCAAAGTAAGAAGAATGTTATTTCTTGCAGTCCAATTGTCTCATTTATCACATTGATAAGGTCAAAGTTCAAAATCAGTTCCATCATTTCCACGGTCAATCGTTTCAATTTTAACAGCAGTGCAACCTAGTAATATCAGAAAAATATCGCTAAATACATGTTGGTACCAATATGTGACGCAACCGTTGTAACGCAAACGGACTGATACCGTTAGAAAGTCAATAAAATGTAGTTTTTGGAATTGTCTCTATTTCTTCAGCGCGCGCTAACGGCTTGGATTGGTCCCACAGTAAAAAATGAATTATTGGTCTATATATTTAAATAAAGAGCTAACAGAGCGTCCAGTGTAACTGCGGTGTTCCAACATTCATGCCAAAGTAAGAAGAATGTTTTTTCTTGCAGTCCAATTGTCTCATTTATCACAGTTATAAGGTCAAAGTCCACAATCAGTTCAATTAGGTCCCACGGTCAATCGTTTCACTTTTAAAAGCAGTGCAACCTAGTAATATCGGAAAAATATCGATAAATACACGTTGGTACAAATATGTGACGCAACCGTTGTAAGTCAAACGGACTGATACCGTTAGAGAGTCAATGAAATGTAGTTTTTGAAACTGTCTCTATTTCCTCAGGCCGCGCTAACGGCTAGGATTAGTCCCACAGTAAAAAATGACTTATTTATCTAAATTTTTAAATAAAGCGCTACCACAGCGCCCAGTGAAATTGCTGAGTCCCAGCAATCATGTCAAATTAAGAAGAAGGTTATTTCTTGCAGTCCAATTGTCTCAGTTATCACATTTATAAGGTCAAAGTCCAAAATCAGTTCAATTAGGTCCCACGGTCAATAGTTTCACTTTTAAAAGCGATGCAACCTAGTAATATCGGAAAAATATCGCTAAATACATGTTGGTACAAATATGTGACGCAAACGTTGTAACACAAACGGACTGATACCGTTAGAAAGTCAATAAATTGTAGTTTTTGGAATTGTCTGTGTTTCTTCAGCGCGCGCTAACCGCTTGGATAGGTCCCACTGTAAAAAATGAATTATTGGTCTAAATACTTAAATATAGAGCTAACAGAACGTCCAGTGTAATGCGGAGTTCCACATTCATGCAAGTAAGAAGAATGTTATTCTTGAGTCCAATTGTCTTCATTTATCACATTTATAAGGTCAAAGTTCACAAATCAGTTCATCAGGTCCCACGGTCAATCGTTTCACTTTTAAAAGCGATGCAACCTAGTAATATCGGAAAAAAATATCGCTAAAATACAATGTTGGTACGAATATGTGCCGCAAACGTTGTAACTCAAACGGACTGATACCGTTAGAAAGTCAATAAAATGCAGTTTTTGGATTGTCTCTATTTCTTCAGCGCGCGCCTAACGGCTCTGGAATAGTCCCACTGTAAAAAATGGATTATTGGTCTATATTTTTAAATATAGAGCTACAGAGCGTCCAGTGTAACTGCGGTGTTCCAACATTCATGCCAAAGTAAGAAGAATGTTAATTCTTGGAGTCCAATTGTCTCATTTATCACATTTATCAGATCAAAGTCCACAATCAGTTCAATTAGGTCCCACGGTCAATCGTTTCACTTTTAAAAGCAGTGCAACCTAGTAAATATCGGAAAAATATAGCTAAATACACGTTGGTACAAATATGTGACGCAACCGTTTGTAAGTCAAAACGGACTGATACCGTTAGAAAGTCAATGAAATGTAGTTTTTGAAGCTGTCTCTATTTCTTTAGCGCGCGCTAACAGCTTGGATTTGGTCCCACTGTAAAAAAAATGAATTATTGGTCCTAAATATTTAAATAAAGTGCTAACAGAGCGTCCAGTGTAACTGCGGAGTTCCAAATTCATGCCAACGTAAGAAGAATGTTAATTCTTGGAGTCCAATTGTCTCATTTATCACATTTATAAGGTCAAAGTCACAATTCAGTTCAATTAGATCCCACGGTCAATCGTTTCACTTTTAAAAGCAATGCAACCCAGTAATATCGGAAAAATATCGCAAAATACACGTTGGTACAAATTATGTGACGCAATCGTTCTAGCTCAAACGGACTGATACCGTTAGAAAGTCAATGAAAATGTAGTTTTTTAAAACTGTCTCTATTTCTTCAGCGCGCGCTAAACGGCTTAGGATTAGTCCACAGTAAAAAAGTGACTTATTTATGTAAATTTTAAATAAAGCGCTACCACAGCGCAAGTGAAATTGCTGCGTCCCAGCAAACATGTCAAATTAAGAAGAAGGTTATTTCTTGCAGTCCATTGTCTCATTTATCACATTTATAAGGTCAAAGTCCAAATTCAGTTCAATTAGGGTCCCACGGTCAATAGTTTCACTTTTAAAAGCGATGCAACCTAGTAATATCTCGAAAAATTCGTTAAATAACATGTTTGTACAAATATGTGACGCAAACGTTGTAACACAAACGGACTGATACCGTTAAAAGTCATAAATGTAGTTTTTGGAATTGTCTCTGTTTCTCTTCAGCGCGCGCTAACCGCTTGGATTGGTCCCACTGTAAAAAATGAATTATTGCTCTAAATATTTAAATATAGAGCTAACAGAGCGTCCAGTGTAACTGCGGAGTTCAAACGTTCATGCCAAAGTAAGAAGAATGTTAATTCTTGGAGTCCAATTGTCTCATTTATCACATTTATAAGGTCAAAGTTCAAAATCAGTTCCATCAGGTCCCACGGTCAATCGTTTCACTTTCTAAAAAGCAATGCAACCTAGTAATAACGAAAAATATCGCTAAATACATGTTGGGTACGAATATGTGATGCAACGTTGTAACTCAAACGGACTGATACCGTTAGAAAGTCAATGAAATGCAGTTTTTAAAACCGTCTCTATTTCTTCAGCGCGCGCTAACGGCTAGGATTAGTCCCACAGTAAAAAATGAATTATTGTTCTAAATATTTAAATAAAGAGCAAACAGAGCGTCCAGTGTAACTGCGGAGTTCCAATATTCATGCCAAAGTAAGAAGAATGTTAATTCTTGGAGTCCAATTGTCTGATTTATCAACATTTATAAGGTCAAAGTCGAAAATCAGTTCAATTAGGTCCCACGGTCAATAGTTTCACTTTTTAAAAGAAGTGCAACCTAGTAATATAGGAAAATATCTCTAAATACACGTTGGGTACAAATATGTGACGCAACCGTTGTAATTCTAACGGACTGATACCGTTCGAAATTCAATGAAATGTAGTTTTTGAAACTGTCTCTATTTCTTCAGCGCGCGCTAACGGCCTTGGATTGGTCCCACTGTAAAAAATGAATTATTGGTCTAAATATTTAACTAAAGAGCTAACAGAGCGTCCAGTGTAACTGCGGAGTTCCAACATTCATGCCAAAGTAAGAAGAATGTTAATTCTTGGAGTCCAATTGTTGTCATTTATCCACATTTATAATGTCAAAGTCCAAGATCAGTTCTATCAGGTCCACGGTCAATAGTTTCATTTTAAAAGCGATGCCAACCTAGTAACTATCGGAAAAATATCGCTAAATACATGTTGGTACGAATATGTGACGCAAACCGTTGTAACTCAAACGGGACTGATACCGTTAGAAAGTTAATAAAATGTAGTTTTTGGAATTGTCTCTATTTCTTCAACGCGCGCTAACGGCTTGGATTGGTCCCACTGTAAAAAATAACTTATTTATCTAAATTTTTAAAATAAAGCGCTAAACCACACAGTGAAATTGCTGAGTTCCAGCAATCAATGTCAAATTAAGAAGAATGTTATTTCTTGGAGTCCAATTATCTCATTTATCACATTTATAAAGGTCAAAGTTCCAAATCAGTTCCATCAGTTCCACGGTCAATCGTTTCATTTTAAACAGCAGTGCAACCTAGTAATATCAGAAAAACATCGCTAAATACATTTGGTACCAAATATGTGACGCAACCGTTGTTAAGCCAAACGGACTGATACCGTTAGAAAGTCAAATAAAATGTAGTTTTTTGGAATTGTCTCTATTTCTTCAGCGCGCGCTAACGGCTTGGATTGGTCCCACAGTAAAAAATGAATTATTGTCTATATATTTAAATAAAGAGCTAACAGAGCGTCCCAGTGTAACTGCAGTGTTCCAACATTCATGCCAAAGTAAGAGGAATGTTATTTCTTGGAGTCCAATTGTCTCATTTATCACATTTATAAGGTCAAAGTCCAAAATCAGTTCAATTAGGTCCCACGGTCAATCGTTTCACTTTGAAAGCGATGCAACCTAGTAATATCGGAAAAATATCGCTAAATACATGTTGGTACAAATATGTGACGCAACCGTTGTAAGTCAAACGGACTGATACCGTTTAGAAGTCAATGAAATGTAGTTTTTGAAACTGTCTCTATTTCTTCAGCGCCGCGCTAACGGCTAGGATTGTCCCACAGTAAAAAATGACTTATTTATCTAAATTTTTTAAATAAAGCGCTACCACAGCGCCCAGTGAAATTGCTGATTCCCAGCAATCATGTCAAATTAAGAAGAATGTTATTTCTTGGCAGTCTAATTGTCTCATTTATTACATTTATAAGGTCAAAGTCCAAAATCAGTTCAATTAGTCCCACGGTCAATCGTTTCACTTTTAAAAGCGATGCAACCTAGTAATATCGGAAAATTATCGCTAAATACATGTTTGGTACAAATATGTGACGCAAACGTTGTAAGTCAAACGGACTGATACCGTTATAAAGTCAATAAATTGTAGTTTTTGAAATTGTCTCTGTTTCTTCAGCGCGCGCTAACGCTAGGATTGGTCCCACAGTAAAAATGACTTATTTATCTAAATTTTAAATAAAGAGCTAACAAGCGTCCAGTGTAATGCGAGTTCCAACATTCATGCCAAAGTAAGAAGAATGTTAATTCTTGGAGTCCAATTGTCCCATTTATCACATTTATAAGGTCAAAGTTCCAAAATCAGTTCCATCAGGTCCCACGGTCAATCGTTTCACTTTTAAAAGCATGCAACCTAGTAATATCGAAAAATATCGCTAAATTACATGTTGGTACGAATATGTGACGCAAACGTTGTAACACAAACGGACTGATACCGTTATAAAGTCAATGAAATTGTAGTTTTTGAAATTGTCTCTGTTTCTTCAGCGCGCGCTAACCGCTTGGATTGGGTCCCACTGTAAAAAATGACTTATTTATCTAAATTTTTAAATAAAGCGCTACCACAGCGCCAAGTGAAATGCTGAGTCCCAGCAAACATGTCAAAATTAAGAAGAAGGTTATTTCTTGCAGTCCAATTGTCTCATTTATCACATTTATAAGGTCAAAGTCCAACATCAGTTCAATTAGGTCCCACGGTCAATAGTTTCACTTTTAAAACCAATGCAACCTAGTAATATCGGAAAAATATCGTTAAATACATGTTGGTACAAATATGTGACGCAAACGTTGTAACACAAAACGGAACTGATACCGTTAGAAAGTCAATAAATTGTAGTTTTTGGAATTGTCTCTGTTTCTTCAGCGCGCGCTAACCGCTTGGATTGGTCCCACTGTAAAAAAATGAATTATTGCCTCTCATATTTAAATATAGAGCTAACAGAGCGTCCAGTGTAACTGCGGAGTTCAAACATTCATGCCAAAGTAAGAAGAATGTTATTCTTGGCAGTCCAATTGTCTCATTTATTACATTTATAAGGTCAAAGTTCAAAATCAGTTCCATCAGGTCCCACGGTCAATGTTTCACTTTTAAAAAGCAATGCAACCTAGTAATATCGGAAAAATGTCGCTAAATACATGTTGGCACGAATATGTGACGCGAACGTTGTAACTCAAACGGACTGATACCGTTAGAAAGTCAATAAGATGCAGTTTTTGGGATTGTCTCTATTTCTTCAGCGCACGCTAACGGCTTGGATTGGTCCCACTGTAAAAAATGAATTATTGGTCTAATATTTAAATAAAGAGCTAACAGAGCGTCCTAGTGTAACTGCAGTGTTCCAACATTCATGCCAAAGTAAGAAGAATGTTAATTCTTGGAGTCCAATTGTCTCATTTATCACATTTATAAGGTCAAAGTCCACAAATCAGTTCAATTAGGTCCCACGGTCAATCGTTTCACTTTTAAAAGCAGTGCAACCTAGTAATCTCGGAAAATATCGCTAAATACATGTTGGTACAAATATGTGACGCAACCGTTGTAAGTCAAACGGACTGATACCGTTAGAAATTAAATGAAATGTAGTTTTTGAAACTGTCTCTATTTCTTCAGCGCGCGCTAACGGCTTGGAATGGTCCCACTGTAAAAATGAATTATTGGTCTAAATATTTAAATAAAGAGCTAACAGAGCGTCCAGTGTAACTGCGGAGTTCCAACATTCATGCCAAAGTAAGAAGAATG
Organism: Hydractinia echinata; assembly: GCA_030067915.1. Taxonomy (NCBI): domain Eukaryota; kingdom Metazoa; phylum Cnidaria; class Hydrozoa; order Anthoathecata; family Hydractiniidae; genus Hydractinia; species Hydractinia echinata. The sequence goes on along the minus strand of JASGCC010003883.1, from coordinate 10,376 downwards.
TTAATTCTTGAAGTCCAATTGTCTTATTTATCACATTTATTAGGTCAAAGTCCACAATCAGTTCAATTAGGTCCCACGGTCAATCGTTTCACTTTTAAAAGCAGTGCAACCTAGTAATATCGGAAAAATATCGCTAAATACACGTTGGTACAAATATGTGACGCAGCCGTTGTAAATCAAACGGACTGATACCGATAGAAAGTCAATGAAATGTAGTTTTTGAAACTGTCTCTGTTTCTTCAGCACGCGCTAACGGCTAGGATTAGTTCCACTGTAAAAAATGAATTATTGGTCTAAATCTCTTATAATAATACGGAGTGTATGTGACGGTCATGGTGGATATCGTCATTTTCCTTTTATGTCGCCGAAATTTTCTTTGAAGTTGCCGAAAAAATTATGTCCATTTTGCTAGCGGGTTTACTTTGTTTACATCACGTGATGAAAATGACTCAATTTGATTTGCTGAAATAAATTTAACGGCTAACTTTTGAAAAATGGTGTCCTCTAGCCACCAAAAAATCCCACAAAAGAACGATCTTGAAAAACGTAAAATAAGTGGTTCAAAAAAGCATATTTAAAAAGAAAAAAGTCCAAGTGTAGAAGTAGAAAAGTGAAGTTGGAAGTGAGAAGTGGAGCTACGTGGAGCTAGAAGTAAAGTAAAGTTAGAGGTAGAAAATAAAAGCCACCAAAAAAAAGCACAGAAGAACGATCCCTTTACCTTGAAAAAAAGGAAAAAAGTGGTTCAAAAAAGCATAGCTATATATTTAAAAAGAAAAGAGACCAAGTGAAGAAGTAGAAAAGTGAAGTGAGAAGTGGAGCTAGATGTGAAGTAAAGTTAGAAGTAGAAAACAAAGGCTAGAGTTTGAAGTGGATTTGAAGTCACAAATAGTAAGAACTTTGATATTTTTAGACGTTTGTTTGGTTTTTATGTCGCTGGAGCAAGCAGACTCGGCATTTTCCAGGAAAAGCCTCAGTTTTATATTTTACCGCGTATGTAGCCATATTTGTTTACGTTTTTTTGCATAATTCATGATGCACTGGCGCGTAACTAATGTATTGTCCTAAAATTCAAAATGCTACATAAAGCTGTTAGCTGACTAACAAACGGAAAACTTTGGTTTGTTGAACTGTATTGCTTCTCTTTATATGTGTTTTACTAAGCATAAATAGCTAGCTTTAGTTTTAGCTAAGTGTTCCCAGCTTAAGTATATTTAACTGGGTGTCTTAGCTACTGTTAGCTAGCTAATGTTAGCCTCCAAGTCCACCTCCCCATCCCATGGCTAGCTCTAACCTATGACTTCTGTTGTTATTCCTCTTTTTTAATTATCTATAGCTAGCTACTATAGTTTCCAAACTTCTCTTCTTTTATGAGCACGAATTATGATGTAACAAGCTAGCTAGCTACCTACAAAATCTTTCAAAGACTTGAACTTTTGCAGGATAGTAGGATGTATTTTTATGCCCATAGAATATATATAATTTTTTTCACATTTTACCTGTGAACTTTACAAGGGGGACCACATGCACTATGACAAGTGGAACGAATTTTATAGAATTTAAAGTGTGTGTGTTAAGTTATTTTTTATTGTTTTGTTTCTGATTTTGTAATCTAATGGGTGATGACTATATGCAATGAAATGACTAAATTTTGATGTGTTTCATAACCTTTTTGTGGAAGATTGATGGGTAATGGCAATATACGACATGCTGAATGAAATTATTTTTGTTGATTTAGATGTGTTTCTCAAAAACCAATCTGTTTTACATTTTGTGTAAACTTTTGTTTGCGAACCGTATATATACAATGTTTCCAAAAATAATGATCTTTTTTTATTCAAGTTTATTCTTTGCTTATTGATTTTTTGACATTTAGGTTCAAAATTGTTGGTAAAGGGCAGTACGGATCATCATACTAAAAAAGAAAATCTTTTGTGTTCTTAACCGGTTGATTTTTACATTTTGTCTAAATTTTTGTGGGAGAGAATGGTATGCAACTTAAATGACTGATTTTTGTAGATTTAAATTTTGATGTGTTCTAAACTATGGCTTTTTCATATTTTTGTATAAGCTTTTAAGGGAAAGACAATATTTAAAATATGTAAAGAACTTATTTTTGTTGATTTGTGCTAACTCTTGCAGGCCAACTTTTTGACATTTCCGAATAAAATACTGAGAGTTTTCAACATAATCACTTATAAGATGTACATATTTGAGATACGTTATTTCTGACATTGTTATTATCCATGTTGTGACTGTCGGTGTTGTAACTGTCGGTGTTCTTACTGTCGGTTTTGTGAGAATTGGTGTTGTGAGTGTCTATGTTGTGAGTGTCGTTGTTGTAACTTTTTATCAACTAGATTTTGCACCTTGCAAGCTGTTCTTTTTTTATTTTGTGTAAGATTTGACATTTGACATTTTGTGTAAGATTGTAAGAACATTTTTTTTTGTATATGCACTGCTGACGTCAGCAAAACATCTAAAGCAACCTATTTTTTAATGGCCTTTTGCCTAAGTGGATTTTTCCACGGGCCTTATCGACTAGCATTTAAATAAAGAGCTAACAGAGCGTCCAGTGAAATTGCTGAGTTCCAGCAATCATGTCAAATTAAGAACAATGTTATTTCTTGCAGTCCAATTGTCTCATTTATCACATTTATAAGGTCAAAGTCCAAAATCAGTTCAATTAGGTCCCACGGTCAATAGTTTCACTTTTAAAAGCGATGCAACCTAGTAATATCCGAAAAACATCGCTAAATACATGTTGGTACCAATATGTGACGCAACCGTTGTAACTCAAACGGACTGATACCGTTAGAAAGTCAATAAAATGTAGTTTTTGGAATTGTCACTATTTCTTCAGCGCGCTAACGGCTTGGATTGGTCCCGGCAGTAAAAAATGAATTATTGGTCTATATATTTAAATAAAGAGCTAACAGAGCGTCCAGTGTAACTGCGTGTTCCAACATTTCATGCAAAGTAAGAAGAATGTTATTTCTTGCAGTCCAATTGTTTCATTTATCACATTTATAAAGGTCAAAGTTCAAAATCAGTTCCATCAGTTCCACGGTCAATCGTTTTCAATTTTAACAGCAGTGCAACCTAGTAATATCAGAAAAATATCGCTAAATACATGTTGGTACCAATATGTGACGCAACCGTTGTAACGCAAACGGACTGATACCGTTAGAAAGTCAATAAATGTAGTTTTTTGGAATTGTCTCTATTTCTTCAGCGCGCGCTAACGGCTTGGATTGGGCCCACAGTAAAAAATGAATTATTGGTCTATATATTTAAATAAAGAGCTAACAGAGCGTCCAGTGTAACTGCGGTGTTCCAACATTCATGCCAAAGTAAGAAGAATGTTTTTTCTTGCAGTCCAATTTGTCTGCATTTATCACATTTTATAAGGTCAAAGTCCACAATCAGTTTCAATTAGATCCCACGGTCAATCGTTTCACTTTTAAAAGCAATGCAACCCAGTAATATCGGAAAAATATCGCAAAATACACGTTGGTACAAATATGTGACGCAATCGTTCGAGCTCAAACGGACTGATACCGTTAGGAAAGTCAATTGAAATGTAGTTTTTAAAACTGTCTCTATTTCTTTCAGCGCGCGCTAAACGGCTAGGATTAGTCCCACAGTAAAAAATGACTTATTTTATGTAAATTTTTTAAATAAAGCGCTACCACAGCGCCCAGTGAAATTGCTGCGTCCCAGCAAACATGTCAAATTAAAGAAGAAGGTTATTTCTTGCAGTCCAATTGTCTCATTTAGCACATTTATAAGGTCAAAGTCCAAAATCAGTTCAATTAGGTCCCACGGTCAATAGTTTCACTTTTAAAAGCGATGCAACCTAGTAATATCGGAAAAATATCGTTAAATACATGTTTGTACAAATATGTGACGCAAAACGTTGTAACACAAAACGGACTGATACCGTTATAAGTCCAATAAATTGTAGTTTTTGGAATTGTCTCTGTTTCTTCAGCGCGCGCTAACCCGCCTTTTGGATTGGTCCCACTGTAAAAAATGAATTATTGCTCTAAATATTTAAATATAGAGCTAACAGAGCGTCCAGTGTAACTGCGGAGTTCAAAAATTCATGCCAAAGTAAGAAGAATGTTAATTCTTGGAGTCCAATTGTCTCATTTATCACATTTATAAGGTCAAAGTTCAAAAATCAGTTCCATCAGGTCCCACGGTCAATCGTTTCACTTTTAAAAGCAATGCAACCTAGTAATATCGAAAAATATCGCTAAATACATGTTGGTACGAAATATGTGACGCAAAGGTTGTAACTCAAACGGACTGATACCGTTAGAAAGTCAATAAAATGCAGTTTTTGGGATTGTCTCTATTTCTTCAGCGCACGTTAACGGCTTGGATTGGTCCCACTGTAAAAAATGAATTATTGGTCTATATATTTAAATAAAGAGCTAACAGAGCGTCTAGTGTAACTGCGGTGTTCCAACATTCATGCCAAAGTAAGAAGAATGTTAATTCTTGGAGTCCAATTTCTCATTTATCCACATTTTATAAGGTCGACTGATAGCCTTGTGGTAGAGCGGTCGCTTCCAGTGCGGGAGGTCTTGGGTTCAAACCCGGCCGAGCCATGCCAGAGACTATGAAAGTGTGAATCTATCCTTTCTGCTTAGCGTTCAGCATGAGAATAGGATTGATATCTTAGGCGGTTGTCTAGTTAAGCGATTGCTGTGCTTGCACCACTTTCGTAGCTCAAATGGGAGCTTTAAATCCTCTAGGACCCCCTTCGCAGGACCCTCGTTGATAGCAGTACCAATAGGAACTGAAAGAGGCTATCCAGGGCAAATAATTTCAATAATAATAATAATAATAAAGTCCACAATCAGTTCAATTAGGTCCCACGGTCAATCGTTTCACTTTTAAAAGCAGTGCAACCTAGTAATCTCGGAAAAATATCGCTAAATACATGTTGGTACAAATATGTGACGCAACCGTTGTAAGTCAAACGGAGTGATACCGTTAGAAATTAAATGAAATGTAGTTTTTGAAACTGTCTCTATTTCTTCAGCGCGCGCTAACGGCTAGGATTAGTCCCACAGTAAAAAATGACTTATTTATCTAAATTTTTAAATAAAGCGCTACCACAGCGCCCAGTGAAATTGCTGAGTCCCAGCAAACATGTCAAATTAAGAAGAAGGTTATTTCTTGCAGTCCAATTGTCTCATTTATCACATTTATAAGGTCAAAGTCCAAAATCAGTTCAATTAGGTCCCACGGTCAATCGTTTCACTTTTAAAAGCAATGCAACCTAGTAATATCGGAAAAATGTCGCTAAATACATGTTGGTACGAATATGTGACGCGAACGTTGTAACTCAAACGGACTGATACCGTTAGAAAGTCAATAAAATGCAGTTTTTGGGATTGTCTCTATTTCTTCAGCGCACGCTAACGGCTTGGATTGGTCCCACTGTAAAAAATGAATTATTGGTCTATATATTTAAATAAAGAGCTAACAGAGCGTCTAGTGTAACTGCAGTGTTCCAACATTCATGCCAAAGTAAGAAGAATGTTAATTCTTGGAGTCCAATTGTCTCATTTATCACATTTATAAGGTCAAAGTCCACAATCAGTTCAATTAGGTCCCACGGTCAATCGTTTCACTTTTAAAAGCAGTGCAACCTAGTAATCTCGGAAAAATATCGCTAAATACATGTTGGTACAAATATGTGACGCAACCGTTGTAAGTCAAACGGACTGATACCGTTAGAAATTAAATGAAATGTAGTTTTTGAAACTGTCTCTATTTCTTCAGCGCGCGCTAACGGCTTGGATTGGTCCCACTGTAAAAAATGAATTATTGGTCTAAATATTTAAATAAAGAGCTAACAGAGCGTCCAGTGTAACTGCGGAGTTCCAACATTCATGCCAAAGTAAGAAGAATGTTAATTCTTGAAGTCCAATTGTCTTATTTATCACATTAATTAGGTCAAAGTCCACAATCAGTTTAATTAGGTCCCACGGTCAATCGTTTCACTTTTAAAAGCAGTGCAACCTAGTAATATCGGAAAAATATCGCTAAATACACGTTGGTACAAATATGTGACGCAACCGTTGTAAATCAAACGGACTGATACCGATAGAAAGTCAATGAAATGTAGTTTTTGAAACTGTCTCTATTTCTTCAGCGCGCGCTAACGGCTAGGATTAGTTCCACAGTAAAAAATGACTTATTTATCTAAATTTTTAAATAAGGCGCTACCACAGCGCCCAGTGAAATTGCTGAGTCCCAGCAATCATGTCAAATTAAGAAGAAGGTTATTTCTTGGAGTCCAATTGTGTCATTTATCACATTTATAAGCTCAAAGTCCAAGATCAGTTCCATCAGGTCCCACGGTCAATAGTTTCACTTTTAAAAGCGATGCAACCTAGTAATATCGGAAATATATCGCTAAATACATGTTGGTACCAATATGTGACGCAACCGTTGTAACTCAAACGGACTGATACCGTTAGAAAGTCAATGAAATGTAGTTTTTGAAACTGTGTCTATTTCTTCAGCGCGCGCTAACGGCTTGGATTGGTCCCACTGTAAAAAATGACTTATTTATCTAAATTTTTAAATAAAGCGATACCACATCGCCTAGTGAAATTGCTGAGTTCCAGCAATCATGTCAAATTAAGAAGAATGTTAATTCTTGCAGTCCAATTGTCTCATTTATCACATTTATAAGGTCAAAGTCCACAATCAGTTCAATTAGATCCAACGGTCAATCGTTTCACTTTTAAAAGCAATGCAACCTAGTAATGTCGGAAAAATATCGCTAAATACACGTTGGTACAAATATGTGACGCAACCGTTGTAACTCAAACGGACTGATACCGTTCGAAAGTCAATGAAATGTAGTTTTTGAAACTGTCTCTGTTTCTTCAACGCGCGCTAACCGCTTGGATTGGTCCCACTGTAAAAAATGAATTACTGCTCTAAATATTTAAATATAGAGCTAACAGAGCGTCCAGTGTAACTGCGGAGTTCAAACATTCATGCCAAAGTAAGAAGAATGTTAATTCTTGGAGTCCAATTGGCTCATTTATCACAATTATAAGGTCAAAGATCAAAATCAGTTCCATCAGGTCCCACGGTCAATCGTTTCACTTTTAAAAGCAATGCAACCTAGTAATATCGGAAAAATATCGCTAAATACATGTTGGTACGAATATGTGACGCAAACGCTGTAACTCAAACGGACTGATACCGTTAGAAAGTCAATAAAATGCAGTTTTTGGGATTGTCTCTATTTCTTCAGCGCACGCTAACGGCTTGGATTGGTCCCACTGTAAAAAATGACTTATTTATCTAAATTTTTAAAATATAGCGTTACCACATCGCCCCAGTGAAATTGCTTGAGTTCCAGCAATCATGTCAAATTAAGAAGAATGTTATTTCTTGCAGTCCAATTGTCTCATTTATCACATTTATAAGGTCAAAGTCCAAAATCAGTTCAATTAGGTCCCACGGTCAAATAGTTTCACTTTTAAAAGCGATGCAACCTAGTAATATCGAAAAACATCGCTAAATACATGTTGGTACCAATATGTGACGCAACCGTTGTGACTCAAACGGACTGATACCGTTAGAAAAGTCAGTAAAATGTAGTTTTTGGAATTGTCTCTATTCTTCAGCGCGCGCTAACGGCTTGGATTGGTCCCACTGTAAAAATGACTTATTTAATCTAAATCTTTAAATAAAGCGCTACCACACCGCCCAGTAAAATTGCTGAGTTCCAGCCAATCAATGTCAAGTTAAGAAGAATGTTATTTCTTGCAGTCCAATTGTCTCATTTATCACATTTATAAGGTCAAAGTCCACAATCAGTTCAATTAGATCCCACGGTCAATCGTTTCACTTTTAAAAGCAATGCAACCTAGTAATATCGGAAAAATATCGCTAAATACACGTTGGTACAAATATGTGACGCAACCGTTGTAACTCAAACGGACTGATACCGTTCGAAAGTCAATGAAATGTAGTTTTTGAAACTGTCTCTATTTCTTCAGCGCGCGCTAACGGCTAGGATTAGTTCCACAGTAAAAAATGACTTATTTATCTAAATTTTTAAATAAGGCGCTACCACAGCGCCCAGTGAAATTGCTGAGTCCCAGCAATCATGTCAAATTAAGAAGAAGGTTATTTCTCGGAGTCCAATTGTGTCATTTATCACATTTATAAGCTCAAAGTCCAAGATCAGTTCCATCAGGTCCCACGGTCAATAGTTTCACTTTTAAAAGCGATGCAACCTAGTAATATCGGAAATATATCGCTAAATACATGTTGGTACGAATATGTGACGCAACCGTTGTAACTCAAACGGACTGATACCGTTAGAAAGTCAATGAAATGTAGTTTTTGAAACTGTGTCTATTTCTTCAGCGCGCGCTAACGGCTTGGATTGGTCCCACTGTAAAAAATGACTTATTTATCTAAATTTTTAAATAAAGCGATACCACATCGCCTAGTGAAATTGCTGAGTTCCAGCAATCATGTCAAATTAAGAAGAATGTTAATTCTTGCAGTCCAATTGTCTCATTTATCACATTTATAAGGTCAAAGTCCACAATCAGTTCAATTAGATCCAACGGTCAATCGTTTCACTTTTAAAAGCAATGCAACCTAGTAATGTCGGAAAAATATCGCTAAATACACGTTGGTACAAATATGTGACGCAACCGTTGTAACTCAAACGGACTGATACCGTTCGAAAAGTCATGAAATGTAGTTTTTGAAAACTGTCTCTGTTTCTTCAGCGCGCGCTAACCGCTTGGATTGGTCCCACTGTAAAAAATGAATTATTGCTCTAAATATCTAAATATAGAGCTAACAGAGCGTCCAGTGTAACTGCGGAGTTCAAACATTCATGCCAAAGTAAGAAGAATGTTAATTCTTGGAGTCCAATTGGCTCATTTATCACAATTATAAGGTCAAAGTTCAAAATCAGTTCCATCAGGTCCCACGGTCAATCGTTTCACTTTTAAAAGCAATGCAACCTAGTAATATCGGAAAAATATCGCTAAATACATGTTGGTACGAATATGTGACGCAAACGCTGTAACTCAAACGGACTGATACCGTTAGAAATTCAATAAAATGCAGTTTTTGGGATTGTCTCTATTTCTTCAGCGCACGCTAACGGCTTGGATTGGTCCCACTGTAAAAAATGACTTATTTATCTAAATTTTTAAATATAGCGTTACCACATCGCCCAGTGAAATTGCTGAGTTCCAGCAATCATGTCAAATTAAGAAGAATGTTATTTCTTGCAGTCCAATTGTCTCATTTATCACATTTATAAGGTCAAAGTCCAAAATCAGTTCAATTAGGTCCCACGGTCAATAGTTTCACTTTTAAAAGCGATGCAACCAAGTAATATCCGAAAAACATCGCTAAATACATGTTGGTACCAATATGTGACGCAACCGTTGTGACTCAAACGGACTGATACCGTTAGAAAGTCAGTAAAATGTAGTTTTTGGAATTGTCTCTATTTCTTCAGCGCGCGCTAACGGCTTGGATTGGTCCCACTGTAAAAAATGACTTATTTATCTAAATCTTTAAATAAAGCGCTACCACACCGCCCAGTAAAATTGCTGAGTTCCAGCAATCATGTCAAGTTAAGAAGAATGTTATTTCTTGCAGTCCAATTGTCTCATTTATCACATTTATAAGGTCAAAGTCCACAATCAGTTCAATTAGATCCCACGGTCAATCGTTTCACTTTTAAAAGCAATGCAACCTAGTAATATCGGAAACATATCGCTAAATACACGTTGGTACAAATATGTGACGCAACCGTTGTAACTCAAACGGACTGATACCGTTCGAAAGTCAATGAAATGTAGTTTTTGAAACCGTCTCTATTTCTTCAGCGCGCGCTAACGGCTTGGATTGGTCCCACTGTAAAAAATGAATTATTGGTCTATATATTTAAATAAAGAGCTAACAGAGCGTCCAGTGTAACTGCGGTGTTCCAACATTCATGCCAAAGTAAGAAGAATGTTAATTCTTGGAGTCCAATTGTCTCATTTATCACATTTATAAGGTCAAAGTCCACAATCAGTTCAATTAGCGTCCCACTGTCACACTTAGCGTTTCATTTTAAAGCGATGACAACTAGTAATATCGGAAAAATATCGCTAAATACAGTTGGTCAATATGTGACGCAAACCGTTGTAAGTCAAAACGGACTGATACCGTTAGAAAGTCAATGAAATGTATTTTTGAAAACTGTCTCTATTTCCTTCAGCGCGCGCTAACGCTTGGAATGGGTCCCACTGTAAAAAATGAATTATTGGTCTAAATATTTAAATAGAGCTAACAGAGCGCAAGTGTAACTG
>JASGCC010003882.1:0-22078 GCA_030067915.1 Hydractinia echinata | reverse complement strand
CTGCGGAGTTCCAGCAATCACGCCAAATTAAGAAGAATGTTAATTCCTACAGACCAATTATCTCATTTATGACATTTATAAGGTCAAAGTCCAAAACCAGTTCAATTAGCTCCCACGCTCAATCGTTTCACTGTTAAAAGCGATGCAAACCTAATAACATCGGAAAAATATAGCTAAATACATGTTGGTACGAATATGTGACGTAACCGTTGTAACTCAAACGGACTGGTACGGTTAGAAAGTTGATGAAATATTGTTTTTGAAACTGTCTCTACTATTTCAGCGCGCGCAAATGGCTAGGATTGTTATCACAGTGAAAAATGAGTTATTGATCTAAATATTTAAATAAAGCGCAACTACAGTACCCATTGTAACTGCGGAGTTCCACCAATCATGATAAATTAGGAAGAATGTTAATTCTTGCAGTATAATTGCCTCATTTATCACATTTATAAGGTCAAAGTCCAAAACCAGTTTAATTAGCTCCCACGCTCAATCATTTCACTGTTAAAAGCGATGCAACCTAGTAATATCGGAAAAATATCGCTAAATACATGTTGGTACGAATATGTGACGAAACCGTTGTAACTCAAACGGACTGATACCGTAAGAATGTTAATGAAATGTAGTTTTTGAAACTGTCTCTACTTCTTCAGCGCGCGCTAACGGCTAAGATTGGTACCACAGTAAAAGATGACTTATTTAGTGTCATTTCATGAATAAATAAATTATGCAGAATAAAATCATACCCTGGTCAAGGTCTCACATTATTGTATAATTGCAATCTTCATTACAATAGCAAACCTTATCGGGGAAAAAGAGGTCGGGAAGTATTTTCTAGTGCGGTGCTAATTGACATCTGAATTTGCAAGACGCGATTTATTAATTTAAAAAAGCAACCTTGCATCACTTTCCATCATACCATGGACTTCCAGGATCAACAAAAGAATAATAATGATGTAGTATGAATATACATAAAATAAGTAGCATACCGTAAAATGCCGAAATCAAGCGCAGCGCTTATCAGTGGTGGTAGCAAGATTTTGATGCGCTTATCTGAGGGTGCGCTTATCCACGGGTGCGCTTATAAACGAGTATATAAAAAGTGCAAGGAAAAAAAAGAAAGAAAAATTGAATATTTTTTTTTCCATGATGTATATTCTTTTGTGTGTATCATTTTGTCCATTTTATATTCCTTAATCTTCATCAGTTGTTGGATCATCAGAAGAAATATCAGAACGAACATCACTTTGTTCGTACTCAACACCATAAAAACTATATCCGTAACAAAATTAATGAAGCAGAAAAAAATCTCGCATTTTAAGTGAACCAAACATTGTATTCTATATCTCTTTTCCCTATATGCGCTTATCTGAGGGTGCGCTTATAAACGGGTGCGCTTGATTTCGGTATTTTACGGTGTCTATTGCTGAGATTCAGCATGATTCTTTAGTACAAGATATATTGACGATGTTCTATAGTTGCAAACCTTTGTGTCATTGCTGCAAATATATGTAGTGAGGGAACAATTAATGAGTAACGGGTAGAATATCATGAACTTATAAGTTGGATCCACATACAGCAAAGAATTTTAACAGAATGTTTATTTCCATAGGCCACATCCAGATTGCTACAAGAAGCCATGGGAAGCCTTGGGTGCTTGGTTTCTTGGACCACGTGCAGAAAACAGAGAAGTATTTAACCGTCTTATATCGAAAGCCATTGAGTGGTATGCAGATTGTCGTGTGGGATACTTTCCCGGCAATCCTTGCTACATTGATAGCAAAGTTAAAGGTTCGAAAGCCTATCAGAGCGAAATTTCGGACACAGAAAATCAACTAAAGATTATCACCTGAGTTAAATAAAGTCATAAATAGAAAAAGGAAGGATTGTTCGTTGTTTTAAATTTATCAAGCATTTGTAATTGCAGGGACTTATGTTATGGGAAAATGCAATGCCATCCATGCTTGGTTATTTCTCTGGCATGCTTTTGAATCAGAATAATGTGGATTCCACCATATCTCAAGTCAAGACACAATATGAAATTGATGTTGGACAGCATCTGTGTCAACTTATGAACTTCGAAAATGATGAAAAAGTTAGTCCATGGGGTCACATTACAGGTTGCGTTTCCATAGCAAACTTGGAGTCTTTGTGGGCAGCACAAGATTTGAAGTTTCACCCATTGGCTGTACATGTCAAAGAATGCTGGCAAACTTGCTGGTATATGAATTTATTTTGTTTCTTTGGCGCACCTCCTAGTCTTATTATGAGTGTATCGTCGATAGAATTAACCCTCCCATCCACCCTTAGATTAGAATTATATTTGTAGGACATATATTGAGGAAAGAAATATGTACGGTATATTTTGTGTTAAGATATGTATGACACTCGCTGTACCTTTCTAGACTGACTAAGTCCTTTCTAGACTGACTCTATAAGTGATAAAGAAGTAAAGATAATAATAAATAAAGTTATTTTCGTCTGAGGTACGAATTAGAAAATAATTGATAAATTTTTTAGAATAACTACCAGATTGGTGATCGTCGATAGCATCTTCTTTCTAAGATTAGAAACTTGTCTGGACATATTTTAAGCAAAAGTTATATGATTTTCTTTAGTCGCTGCAGATACTCCAGTATACATTCCACAATTGGACTTGTATGTTGAACTAAGTAAATGCACAAAGTGGCAAGTGCTCAATCTTGATGTCGACACTGTTTGTAATTTATCAGGAGATGTTTGTGACAGGGCAAGAGTGGATAAAACAGTGCTAGAAGAAAAGTTAAAAGTAAGCCACGAGTTGTTTAACCTTACTTCTTAATCTTCTCCTGCATTGCTTATTTATTTTTTTAATCTCTTTAGAGCGAATCAGTTATTAATATTGGAATGACAGATTTTATGCAGAAGCATAAAATATTAAAAACACCAGTGGTGTGTTCTCCAGGAACTTTTCATTTCTCGTGGCCAAGTCTGCGACTGTTCTTGGAAGTGGCGGTCAATACGTTTTGTCTGTCCATGTTGACGGAAATGCAAGACAAGACATGAAAGGTACTGTTTCCTAATTTAGCACTCCAATATTTTAGTTTTGCAGAAAACAAGAAATAATATCCACGTATTCTATTCCATACATTTTTCTTTGAAAATATAAAACATTACATTCATTTTCTATAATCAATTTCGCGAATGAAATTACTGCAGGCACCACTCTATAAATGCTGAAAAATATATTGAACGAATTAAAATTTATGGAGATAAATTTATGCAGGTTCATTTTTTTAACGTTGTTATGTTACTTTTTCTTAAGAATTGGATCTAAAACTTGCTGAATGTTGAAAAGGAAACAGGCTGTCTTTATGGTCGTTGCTGTCATTGGAACTACAGAAGAGGGAGCAGTTGATCCGCTCGACGAGATTGTTGCTATGAGAGATAAGTGTCGAGCACAGGTAGGAATTAAATTGAAAAAGGGAACAAGGACTGTTCTATCGCGCGACTTATATCTCATTAATTCGTTTGTCCCAACCTTCGGCTTTACAAAATCTTTGAATCTAGAAAATGCGGATGCGGATTGCGCCCCCGCCCTGACGGTTGTTTCTTAATAACTCCTTAACACTACGTTGCATGGCTATGATACTTTATGAGTTTCAGCATTTATCTATTAGACACCTGCATGCCACATATTTAGGTCGCATGCCTCTCAGAGGCTTTGATATTGTTACTACCCCTCGAAACTACCCCTAAAAATCTCTATGAAACCTCTATAACTGGTAAAATATTATAACTCTTGTTAGGATTTTCCTTAGAACTTGAAACTCGATTCCCGGTCATAATATGTTCGAAAAACCCCGGACCGAATAGGGTTAAAATTAAGAACAAAGTAAGAATGGCAAAGGGTAAACTTCTACGGACATTCCTACTTTCCTAAAAATCAAACAAAAAACATACAAACAAACAACAACAACAACAATAAAATGCGCCAATACATCTTTCAAGGCAGAAATTTTCGCAGATTAATTGATTAAGTTTTTTTTACTTAGATTTTACTTTGCAAAACTTTGTAACAAACTGTAAAATAAAATTAAAATACATCACATTATAAGAACAAAGAAGTATTAATAAGAAGAATTCTAGCCTGAAAATGTGAAAAATAAGAACAACTCGGACTGAAGGCAATTTCGTGGTTTGGATAAAAGTATAGATTATGTTCCTGCAGTGAACTTTTTCTTGTCATATGATCAAAATATTATTGTTTCTAAATTTATTAAAGTTTGAACTTCGTTTGAACCACTTCTCTTTTTTCTTGTACAAAAAATATTTTAACTTATTTTTAATCCTACAAAATTCAGAACTCATAAACACGTGTTTTAGAAGCAACACTGACGCAACCCAGTGCAAGTAGAATTAAGAACAAATGTGATTTGTTACTGAACTAGAATTCATATTTCTTAATATTATCAATCCAACACGGGGGTATGTTTTTCTATTATAATTTTTACCCTTTTTTGATCCGTTTAGGGACTTAACTGTGCCATTCACGCTGATGCTGCGTGGGGTGGATATTTGTTAACTATGATTCAACCTCCTTCAACAGAAAGAAGAGCTACTTACAAAGAACGCGGAGAGGATTTCGTTCCAACAATACCTCTGTCTGATTATGCAAAGAAGCAGTATCAAACCATCAAACATGTAAACACAGTTATGCTTATTTTTCTCTCTGATCATGTTTTTTAAACGGTAGAAAAAACTAATCGAAATGGGGTTTATGTTAAGTAACGTAGTGAAGTATTCTGTAGTAGTTTAAAGCAAGCTAACTATCAAAATTTATTGTTAAGCTATGGTTCTGATTCGTAATAGATTGGTGAATCATTAATAAGAAATCTTATTACAACCGAGAAAAAGCATTCCTATCATTCTAGTATAACCAACTAGCTGTTCCACCTTCCTTTAAGATATATGCCGTTGTATTGGTACAATTCCATATATTCATATCAAGTGTAGCAATTATAATTTCTTTTAGTAACCATTGATCCACATAAAGCCGGTCTCTCTTTATACCCAGCTGGAGCACTTTGCTATAGAAATGGAACAATGAAAGATATTATCACTTTGGCTGCTACTGAAGTGTTTCATGGTGACAACGATATTTCAGTTGGTGTGTATGGGTTGGAAGGATCAAAACCTGGAGCAGCTGCAGCAGGAGTTTTGTTCTCTCATAGGGTAAATATACTTCGTTTTGATTCTTGTTTTATGATGCACATTATCAACGAATTTCATTTAATCTTCTGTTGAAACCAAATGGGAAATTGGAGGCATGTCATTGGATTTAGTACTTTATTTTTCTCCGCCTTTTTTGGTACAACAAATAACCTGAATCTGCATGTGTTCATTGTAAATATTTGCATGTCTCTGTTAATTCCTTCCATTTATATTATCAGGTTATTGGACTCGACCAAATGGGGCATGGCAGAATTTTGGGACAATGTCAACTTTTATCCAAATTATTTTACTGCATGTGGATGACAGTTGCGCATGATTATGATGATTTTGTATGCGTCAATTTTATCGATCTTCCTGAACTACAACCAGAGTTCCCACAAACAGAGGAAGAGCAGAAGGACTATATTCGAACAAGGATATTGGGACGAGATAACGAAGAATTAGTACAAGTATGTTTTTTGTACATCTAAAAATAGTTTAATAGTCTTCAAGTTTTTAAATTACTGATTTCTCGTAAAAGGACGAAGAAGCCATGAAGTTTTTGCGAATCGTCGGTCCTGACGCCTTGATCAATACATGTGCAGTTAATTTGATTGGTAATTCTGATAATTTGAAAGCAATTAATCAACTTCAAAATGACATTTTCGACGAAACAAACGGTACGTTTAACAGTGACTTACTCTATTATCTAAGAATGTCTTTCTTTTTCAAACTGCAGAATAGTTTTGGTCGAAAGAAATAAAATTTTCACAATCCAACGTGCAATTAGGTTTGCATCAAAGGTAAGATTCAAAAAGTTACAAAATAACAAAATAACAAAATTCGAAATTTGAAAAATTTATGCCCATAAACAGTTACAGTAAAAAATTGGTGATGATTTAAATTCACGTTAGACAGCAACACGGACCTTAATACTTCTATACTTTAGCGGGTGTTGGTAAGAATCCCAAGAGAGTACCAATCTTCTTAACAACATCTACTTAGGAAAGGGAAAAATATGGAGAATCTTTAGACCAGTTCAAACATCGATTGAGCCTCTCAGCTGATGGTAACCCGGATTTCCTTAGAAACACTTGCATGAGTCCATTTCAAGCCATTGTATTGGCGGAATAAGTATCTAAGATTCTCTTCAAAATGACAATGAAACAAGGCCACCGACTGGCCTTGTGGTAAAGCGTTCGCCTCCAGTGCGGAAGGTCTTGGGTTCAAACCTTGCAAGAGGTATGCCAGAGACTATAAAAGTCCTAATCGATCCTTTCTGCTTAATGTTCAGGATGAGAATAGATTTGATATCTTAGGCGGTTGTCTAGTTGAGCGGCTAATGTGCTTGCACGCTTTCCTTAGATCAAATGGGAGCTTTAAATGCCTAGTGCATTTAAAGCTCCCTCTTCGCAGGACCCTCATAGATAACAGTTCTGTTAGGAACTGAAGAGACCATCCTGGATAAATAATAATAATTACTAGCTGTTTCCCGTGGAAGAATGCACTGTATTTCTCATTTAATTCATGTAACAGATATACGTCCATCAAAAAACAAACAATACAGCAGTGCGAATCTTACAATCTGCATTATTATATAAGTGACCAAAAAATTGAAGGTGTCCAGCAACTGCAGTTATGTGACATTTAAATTACTTGCTCTGACCTTCTGACAATGCAAAAATTATTCGGAAAGAAGTTTACCAAAGCATTTCAAAATACATCTCACCCATAAAATTTAAATCACTCAAAATGTCACATACAAAAAAAACTGATCAATGTCAAACACAAATCTCTTTCAATGTATATATATGTTAAAATCAGTAAGTTTATTGCAAACCCTGCCAAAGGTTGACACAAAATGTGAAAAATGAACAATAAATAGAATTTTTTACCTAAAGTGTAAAAAATGGATTGCAAGGATAAATTATAATGCAACAAAACGTTTTTTGATATATTGCATGCGATCCTTCCTCGCTTAGCTTTAGACAAAATGTCAACAAAAAAAAAGGTGTTTAAACCTGAAATTAATAAAAATCAGTCCTTTTAGCAACTTGCATGCTGTTTTACCATCAATAAAGTAAACAAAATTTCAAATCTCACATAGTATTCTGTCACAAATGTTTTCATAAAATATATATAAAAGTCATAATGAGTCATGTTAAACAACAGCAATCAATCTATAAGTTCATTTTATGTCAATTTTTGCACCAAATTTGCAACACAAAATACAAGTTCTAAATAATACTAAAGTCTCTTATTTTGGTCCTTCGCATACCGACGGTCTCCCACAAAAGTTTAATCAAAACGTAAAAGATGAGAGTTAACGACAAAATCAAAGTTTGCAAAATTTAATTATTTTGGTACATATATCTACTGCATATGCCCTCAAAACAATATTTTAATCCAAAATGCAACAAAAATCAGTTATTTCGATGATACTGCATGCACTCTTTCCCCACAAAAACTTCACAAACTGTAAAAAAAATGGTTGTAGGGAGTGCTTCTGACTCAACAAAAATCAGTTTTTTTTACATTTTGCATGTTGTCCTTACCCATTAAATCTTACACAAAATTTCAAAACTACGATTTGGAACACATCAAATTTAAATCGAGAAGGATCAGTCATTTCGGTATATTGCACAGAGTCTCCCCAATAAGAATATATACAAAATATAGAAAAACACAGCTTGCAAGGTGTAAAATTGAATTCTTCTTCTGTGTATATATGGTCCTTCCTCGCAAAATTAACATAAAATGTCAAAAAGGTTCAGATATAACATCTAACACAACAAAAATCAGTTCTATCAGTGTATGTCATGCCATTGTCTTCCACAAAATGTTACCCTTAAAGTTTCACAGACACAGCCTGTAAATTAAAAACAACTAAGATCAGGTATTTTGGTCTATTACATACCATTCTGTCTCAAATAATTTATATAAAATGTAAAAATTGAGTGGTAAAACAGAAATTTGCAAAATTCCATTTTTTATATGCATATATTGCATATTATATGCCTTCTGCAACAATAAGTTAATTCAAAATGTCAAAAAGAAGAAAAAAATAGCTTACAACGAGTATAAAATCGAAATCAACAAAGAGCTATTTTGGTGTATTAAATATGGCCATTACGCCCAAAAGTTTACACTAAATGTAAAAAAATGGTTGTGTTTACTATATAATTCTAAATTAAGAAAAGTCAGTTCTTTTAGCATGCTAATTTATGTCTTTGCCCACAAACTCTTACGCGAAAATGTCAAAACCACAATTTGAAACAAATTAAATTTACATTTTAAAAGTAAGTAATTTCTGAACTTTATTTTCAGAAATTTTTGCATGAAAAGAACTTCGCAAACCAAAAAAAAAACAAGAAAATGTTTAAAATTTTCAGGGTTAATAACGTTTTTGTGGGAATTTTTAATATATATATATATATATATATATATATATATATATATATATATATATATATATATATATATATATATATATATATATATATATATATATATATATATATATATATATATATCATTAATGGAGAAAACTGAGAGCTTTCTAAAACGTTTACGTTGGAGAGCCCACTTTTTTCTAAACAGGACGAATGGCGCAAACGACGACAGCGACGGTAACGAAAGGAACCACGCAGAAAACTTCGGATTTAAATCAGACTTGGTACCTCCGCAGGTCGATCAATTGACAAACTTTGAAAGCGATATGTACGAAATGATCAGGCACATACAGTATCGACACCATTCCAGCGAATTCCAACAAAACCTCAAGAGAGATGCAGAAAAAATTAAGTCGTCTAATGATCTTCTCATCCCAGCAGACAAGACAACAAATCTGTACGACATGACCGCAGATCGCTATCAGAAATTACTCTCCGACAACATCACCAAGACATACCGTAAAAGTGAACCTAACGCCAAATATATGATCGATATGGAATCAAAAGTTGTAGCAAAACCGTTAAACATCGAGAAAAAAATGGAATGCTATGCTGAAAGGCCAGCCTTCATCACACTAAAAGATCACAAAGAAAACTTCAAAGAAAAGCTGCCGTGCAGATTAATAAACCCTGCAAAAAATGAAATTGGTATTGTATCGAAACACATCTTGGAGAAAATCAACAAAAAGTTGTTGGAACGATACAATTTTAACCAATGGCGCAATACATCGTCGGCAATTGAATGGTTCAAGAGCATCGAAACCAAAAAAACATGCCGCTTCATAAAATTTGACATCGTGGAGTTTTATCCCTCGATATCTGAGACATTGCTAGAGAAGGCAATATTATTTGCTCGACCTGTTGCTGATATCTCATCAAAAGAGCTAAACGCCATCAAACTCGCAAGAAAATCCTTACTGTTCGAAAACAACAAAACCACGTGGGTTAAAAAAGGTGATAATCCCACATTCGACGTAACAATGGGTAGCTTCGACGGCGCCGAGATCTGCGAACTAGTAGGAATTTACCTTCTAAACAAACTCACTGAAATCATCAACATCAGCAGCATAGGTTTATATCGGGATGATGGACTGGCCGTAATTAAAAACGCTACTGGCCCAAAAATGGATAAAATCCGAAAAGATGTTATTGACGCTTTTAAGCAAGAGAACCTGTCTATTACAACCGAGACAAACTTAACAGCAACGGATTTCCTCGATGTTTCGTTCGACCTATCCACAGGCAAATACTTCCCATACAGAAAACCTAACAACCCACCGCTTTACGTCAACAAGCATTCTAACCATCCTACCAACATTCTGTCAGAGCTCCCTGTGATGATTAACCAACGGCTAATAGATCTTTCTTGCGATAAAGGTGAATACGAAAAAGCGAAACCAATTTACCAAACAGCATTAAAAAACAGTGGCTTTGACGCAAAGCTTGAATACAGCGCTCGAAATAACCCCAGGACGAACAGAAACCGTGGCAGAAAAATTATATGGTACAACCCTCCGTATAACATGGACGTAAGCACAAATGTGGGCAAGAAATTTTTACACCTTGTACAGAGACATTTTCCAAAAAAACACCAACTTCACAAGATTTTTAACACCAACACCTTAAAACTCAGTTATTCATGCACTCCCAACATGCAGAACATCATTACGCAACACAACTCGACACTGCTGAACAGTAAAGTTGAACAAGAACATCGCTTATGCAACTGTCGATCAAAGCCGACGTGCCCGCTTAACGGCAAGTGCCTTACACAATGTATTGTATATAAAGCCGAAGTAAAAACGAACACGAGCACATCTGTCTATTTTGGTGCCAGTGAGGGCGAGTTTAAAACGCGTTATAGGAACCATGTAAAATCCTTCAAACACAAGAAATACCAGAATGAAACCGAGTTGTCAAAGTTTATATGGCATTTAAAGGACACTTCTACTCCTTTTGACCTGACATGGACCATCGCTATAAGGGCATTCCCTTACAGATGTGGAACGAGAAGATGCGACCTTTGTCTCTCTGAAAAAGTGTGCATTATCCGTGCTGAACCCAAAGGACTCCTTAACAAACGCACTGAGTTACTTTCAAGATGTCGTCATAGGAATAAATTTATTATAGGAAATTTAAAATAGGCTACATATTTGTATTCCCTATTGTATTATGAGGCTGTATATAAGAACATGTGTTTAGTGTAACCAATAGTTGTAACCTGATGATTGTTAAAAACATGAAACTCAGAGTTGTTACACAGTTGTAATTTGTTGCTTGTTCTCCCACTTTATAAACGCTCTGTTTGCGCATTGAGCACTCTGGAACAGCAAGAACCTCACTACGTTATATATATATATATATATATATATATATAAAAGAAATTAATAGAACCAGCCTTCTTGTACTTATTAATAATGTATTTATTTTTATCATTAGAATAGCTGGATATTCTGCATATCTGCACAATTACAGATGAACACTTCTTCGTTTGGAAAGTGTTAACTAATGCTCCTATTAATTGCTTTAAGAGAAAGATATTTGAAGTATTTTATATTAGATCCTTTAAACCAGTTCTAAATGAATAGGTTGAGTCTAAAAGCTTATTGTTGTCACGGAGTCACATAATTTATGACAAAAATCTTTTACGTTTCTTTTCACTTAATTAGTTTTACGTCTTTTGGGACAAGTTTTTAACTTTTAGTGGATATTATCGTAATACAGTTTTTAGTAATTCATTTTACCTGAGAATGTAGTAATATGCCATGAAAAGTTTCGTATTTTAAGCGAATATAATATGTTCTGAAAGAACTTTTGTTTTTACTTATATTGGCAAACCAATCATTTTTACAAAGAATGTTTTCAAACAGAAATACAATATGCTTGATTGGCCATTGAATTAAGGTTAGCGTATGAATTTACTAAATCTAAAATATTTGCCACAGGAACATTTTTTTTTCTGGCACCCGAAACGGGGGAGAACCCATGTATGCGCATTTAAATGGCGAAAGAGAACTATTTATGAAACGTACACGTGCAGTCAACGTTGTCAATAATTGATCTGTTTCATGCTAACCAACAAACAACGGAGGGACGGCTTCACGCTAATCGAAACAGACCACTATGCGAAACGAACAAAAAATCACGCAGAATAAGATTCCTTAACCTATGACTACATTTAAAACGTTGCAATTTTCCTAATTGTTTTTTAAATTTTGCGGATAAAATTATAGACCAAAAATCGCAGATAGCAAAATTTTGCTGTATTAAATGATATACAAAATAATTGTATATCATAAAATACAGCAAAAGCTTATATCTTCATTGCAATCGTGTCATATATTATTATATAGTTGCTAGTGTTGTGTGATCTTAAGTTAAATTTATCTCTGTCAGTACATGTGAGAATGACGAATCCGTTTAGATTACATGATTAGTGATTATACTTTACTCCCATACGACAACAAAAGTAACATTTAAGAAAGCCAATCAAACGTTGACAGGTTTAGTTCAAATGAAAATAATTCTTTCTAATTGTTTACTAACTGGATTTGTGGTTATTAATACATGCCTTACTAATCATGTTAGTAAGTGGTTTAGCGTCCTGGTGTCTACTACCCCAATTTACTTAGCAACTTGTGCCTACTTATGTCTATTTTATTCAATTTATTTAAGCTACAATTTAATTGGCGAACTTATGCACTTTTGTCTTCTACTTTTTCCACTTTCCAATTTTCTTTTGTCTCCCTGTTTTCAGCCTTTTCTCAGCGTTCTGTTCCAATTACCATGTGTCTTGACTTATCTTAAGTGTAGGATTTTATAGTATTTTATTAATTGTATTATATGTATAAATTTATCATAACTTATTTGCAAATAACTTTTAACCTTTTCTCTTTTTTTTTTTATGGAGAAGAACCATTTGTAAATAATGGAACCAAATACATGATTATTATTATCATGTTAGTTCCGAATTTTGATTTAAAACTCTGAACTAAATTATATTTTTCCAAAACTGAAAAATCATTTTATGGGAAAATCATTTCAAATCACAAACTCAATTGTCACAGGACATTTTACTAAATTAAATTGTGTCATTGTTTTTATCTTTATCTATATTTCAGATCGTCGCACAACCAAAGTAAGCATTCTACGAAACAATAACAATAAGTCACCTGTCGATATTACATTTCCACCACCAAGTATGCTTTCTCAAATCAGACCACAGATTTTAAACACAACAACCTACGCGAATCATATCATTTCCCTGTCGAAGATCTTTCAAATTAGTGATCTTAAAACCACATTAGGTATAAACAATTTAGAAATTCCACATTTGCACAAATTTCAAATCGGTTTTTATCGCGTTAATTACTTTAACGATTTTACCAAGTACATTAAAGCATACCTTGGTAAACTAACGAAGTACACACCAGACGACTATTTAACGTTAAGGAATGTCAATATTTTTATTGAAAAGAATAACAATGCTATTTACGTAGTCGCTTCAGGTAGACATAAACTCTGTGGTACATTATTTAAGTATTCCATAGTCGCCGAAAGTAAAGACATGGTTATAATGCATGCTACTAGTTCAAATGCCATTTCTATGAAACAAATTGAATTATCTCTTCGATTGAGAGCATTTCCTGTATATATCGAATCCATTTTAAGTAAGAAATTTAAACTTATTCAAACCCTTCGTATCACTGAGCCAACGTGGAGTACCTTATGGTATGAAGGCAAGAAAATTGCGGCGATTAAGGGTCAGGGAACAGTCGAAGTGAATGATGAAAAGAAAAATGTGAAGGCGGAACTAATGATTGGAGTTGATCTGCGGTTTTGGATCGTTTGATTTAATATGAAATTAACCTTGCAGCAACTTATTCGCATATTTGTTGACGATTCGCTTTCTCAATTTCCATTTTCAAATGATATCAATATAGAGGACGTGATACCACATGATGTATTTTCATTTTAAAAATATTTTATTGAAATTATCATATTGAATGCATTTCTGAGGTTGCTGAAACATGTAAGCCGATTGATAAGATTTTGTGAAAAATCAGTTGGACGGTTGTAATCTAAACTGGAGTATTGTGCATAGACGTTGTAGTAATTAATATGTGGTAACACTTAATCATAAAAAAGCTGATCTGAAGGGACAAAATTATCACCTTGAATATTCTTTTGGTCGAAAATAAGGGTTCAGTTTGATTTTTCCTATTTTAATAGATTGAATTCAACATTTCAACATCAGATGTCAAGTTGCCGAAGTTTGGAGAAACAGTATAGCTTGTATAAAATAAACTCCAGATTGTCAATTAGAGCTACTGGCAAAACAAAAAATTCAAAGGCATAAATTTTACATTTGTATGGTGACAGGCAATTTAAATTAGACATCGATATTCAAGAAGATGGAAAAACAAAGTTTCTGCTGCTTTTCGAAGACAATAAGTGCAAGCAGGTAGATCATTTATTATTATTATTATTATTATTATTATTATTATTATTATTATTATTATTATTATTATTAATATTATTATTATTATTATTATTATTATTATTATTATTATTATTATTATTATTTTTATTATTATTATTATTATTATTATTATTATTATTATTATTATTATTATTATTATTATTATTATTATTATTATTATTATTATTATTATTATTATTATTATTATTATTATTATTATTATTATTATTATTATTATTATTATTATTATTATTATTGTTATTGTTATTATTATTATTATTATTATTATTATTATTATTATTATTATTATTATTATTATTATTATTATTATTATTATTATTATTATTATTATTATTATTATTATTATTATTATTATTATTATTATTATTATTATTATTATTATTATTATTATTATATTATTATTATTATTATTATTATTATTATTATTATTATTATTATTATTATTATTATTATTATTATTATTATTATTATTATTATTATTATTATTATTATTAGTAACTAAGACTAGTTGAAAAAGGTTGACAAAAATAAACAATTAAATATCATCTTTTTGTTCCCATGTTGTTATGCTTTGATTTACTTCATTGAGATAGAATATTAAAAGGAGATGTAAAAGTAAATACTGAAATAAACTTCTGATAACAAAATATATACGGATAACATTTGTACGAAAACCAAGTGAATTCATATCCGTTATATGAATTTCCTAAATATGCTCCTAAACAGCTAAGACTTTTGAATAACAACTGAAATGGGTGCTCTGAGCAGTCGAATTGTGTAACCAAATGAAAAATTAGGAAAAGTATAATTCATTTTACCTTGGGTTGTGTTTAGGAAAGATACTGGAAAATGTTTAAGAAAACGTTGCGCATTCTTCAAAGCAAGACCAACATCAGTGAATGCTCAAATCCAAATAAAATCAAATTGTGATCACTGCTGCGAGTCGAGATACGGAATTCTTGTTTCAATCAAGGGGGCGATTTATTGGGAAGGCTTTACATATAACGACTTCGTAGCAAAGGTGATTTATTATCTGGATTTCGATATCAATGTTGCGAAAAGAGAATATCTTCATATTTATCGGTTAAAGAAATATTTCATCAAGGTCACGTTATGTTTTAACAGACGTTTTTGCTTATTTTCGAATTTTGTTTCTTTCCGAATACTTGAGACCTAGAAGTTATATGGGTCATACTATACCGCAAGCGTTGTATGAATATTGTTATATGTAGATAACAACGGATTAAACACTTTTTTCTATCTAGATCAAGTGTTTAATTTATACGATATTTAATTTTTTTTGCGTGAGAACGAATACAGGATCTTCTAATTAGTATACTTTGTTTATCACAAGAGAATCGATGATGCTTTTTTAACTTATCTATACGAGCACAAAATCTAGCTATCAATTGAACATATAAATAGTGTACCCATGTTTACGACATTCTTAAATTTAAATCACATTAAGGTTAATTTGTTATTATTAGTTTGATAGGTGTAGCGGCAGATCATTTAAGTTGTGTGAGTACAATTCAAAAGTCTACGAACCCTGCAATACACTCTTCAGCTATTTTCTTACTGTGTTGGAATTAAGGATAGAATATGATTGATGATATACAGTACGGAGAATATAATAGAACTAGCTGTTTCCCGTGGAAGAATCCACTGTATTCTCATTTAATTTATGTAGCAGATATATGTCCATCAAAAAACAAACAATGCAGCAGTGCGCATCTTACATCTGCATTATTATATAAATGACCAAAAAAATTAAAGGTGTCCAACAACTGCAGTATATATGTGACATTTAAAATCTAAATCTACTAAAATTACTGCTCTGACCATCTGACAATTGCGAAAATTATTCGGAAAGAAGTTTTCAAAAGCATTTCAACATACATCTCACCCATAAAATTTAAATCACTCAAAACGTCACATATATACAAAAAAAGCTGATCATCAATGTCAAACACAAATCTCTCTCATTGTATATGTTAAAATCAGTTAGTTTATTGCAAACCCTGCCAAAGGTTGACACAAAATGTGAAAAATAAACAACAAATTGTGCCTAAGTAGAAATTTTTATCTAAGGTGTTAAAAAGGGATTGCAAGGATAAATTATAATGCAATAAAACGTTTTTTGATATATTGCATACGGTCCTTCCTCACTAAACTTTAGACAAAATGTCAACAAAAAAAACGGTGTTTAAACCTGAAATTAATAAAGTCCTTTTAGCAACTTGCATGCTGTTTTACCATCAATAAAGTAATCAAAATTTCAAATCTCACATAGTATTCTGTCACAAATGTTTTCATAAAGTATATATAAAAGTCATAATGAGTCATGTTAAACAACAGCAATCAATCTATAAGCTAATTTTATGTCAATTTTTGCACCAAATTTGCAACACAAAATATAAATTCTAAATAATACTAAAATCTCTTATTTTGGTCCTTCGCATACTGACGGTCTCCCACAAAAGTTTAATCAAAATGTTAAAAATGAGAGGTAACGACAAAATCAAAGTTTGCAAAATTTAATTATTTTGGTACATATATCTACTGCATATTCACTCTAAAACAATATTTTAATCCAAAATGCCAAAGAAAAACAGTTTGCAATAAAACTCAGTTATTTCGATGATACTGCATACACTCTTTCCCCACAAAAGCTTCACAAACTGTAAAAAAAAGGATGGTTGTAGGGAGTGCTTCTGATTCAACAAAAATCAGTTTTTTTGACATTTTGCATCTTGTCCCACCCATTAAATCTTACAAAAAATTTCCAAAAATTATATACGATTTGGAACACATCAAATTTAAATCGAGAAGGATCAGTCATTTCGGTATATTGCACCCACAGAGTCCTCCCTGGTAAGAATTTATACAAAATATAGAAAAACACAGCTTACAAGGTGTAAAATCGAATTCTTCTTCTATGTATATATGGTCCTTCCTCGCAAAATTAACATAAAATGTCAAAAAGGTTCAGATATAACATCTATTAACACAACAAAAATCAGTTCTATCAGTATATGTCATGTCTTCCACAAAATGTTCACCTTAAAGTTTCACAAGGCACAGCATGTAAATTAAAAACAACTAAGATCAGGTATTTTGGTTTATTTCATACCATTCTGTCCCAAATAATTTATAAAATATAAAAATTGAGTGGTAAAACAGAAACTTGCAAAATTCCATTTTTTTATATGCATATATATATTGTATATATATTATATGCCTTCTACAACTATAAGTTAATTCACAATGTCAAAAAGAAGTAAAAAATAGCTTACAAAGAGTATAAAATTGAAATCAACAAAGTAGCTCTTTTGGTATATTAAATATGGCCATACGCACAAAAGTTTACACTAAATATAAAAAAATGGTTGTGTTTAGTAATTCTAAATTAAGAAAAGTCAGTTCTTTTAGCATGCTGATTTATGTCTTTGCCCACAAACTCCTACATGAAAATGTCAAAGCCACAATTTGAAACAAATTAAATTTACATTTTAAAAATAAGTAATTTCGGAACTTTATTTTCAGAATATTTGCAGGAAAAGAACTTCGCAAACCAAAAAAAGAACAAGGAAAATGTTTAAAATTTTCAGGGTTAAAAACGTTTAATGGGTTTTGTGGGAATTTATATATATAATGTGGGAATATATATATATATAATGTTAGAGTTGAATTTCTTATTTTAGTATAAAAATATGAAAGGCTTGCAAGGTGTAAAGTCAAATTCATCATCATCATCATCATTCTCGGCTTAACGTCTGTTTTCCATGCTAGGTTGGACGGGGTATATTAATGACCCTCTTCCAATCTGATCTAGACTGTGTTAGATCTAAACTCAACTTCCTCTGTATCAAGTCTGTCCTTATAACCTCCTGCCAAGTCTTTCTCGGTCTGCCTCTGGACTTTGCCCAGGAACTATCAAGTCTCTACACTTTCTTACCCAATTATCCTCCTCCATTCTTTCCAAGTGCCCCAGCCAATTCAATCTTCTACAAAAATTTGTTCTTTCAGTATATTGCATGATCCTTGTGGTAAAAGTTAACACAAAATTTCAAAAGAAAAGCAAAGTCACCCCAGTCTTCCCTGTACATTTTTTACCCTAAATGTAAAAAACATGTAAATCCTTCCCCCCCCCCCCTAAATAAATAAATAAAATAATCAAAAACCCATGTAAATACTGCAACAAAATCAAAAAATGTGAAAAAGCTACGTAAATTTTCCCCATAATGTCAAAATCCTCTATCAAATAAGAATTTAAAAAGCACAGGTTTTTTCGGTGTTAGCATGTAGTAACTCTCTCGAAAAGGTTTAAAGTTTTCTTAAATAACACGAAATTTCATAAACAAAAACATTTGAGTAAGAACATCTAGAACATCAGAATTACTACATGTTAAATAAAAATCCTTTTGTCATATTGCATGCAACCGATGTAAGTTTAGTTACACAAAATGTGAAAAATACATTATATATTTGCATAAAAAAGAGTCCTTAAACTATCCTTAAATATTATAAATACTTTCTTAAAAGGTGCTACAACACCTTATTTAGGCTTAAAAGGTCAAGTCAAATAAGTTATATACAGCCATATTCCTAGCAAAGACCACTAAGATAAACTACAGTACCTAGCTACATCATGTAAAAGCAACATAAAATTCACAGGTTAGCTAGGTATACTGGGAATCTTTAGTTTAAGGCTAACATTAGCTAGCTACAGCAGCTAATAGCTGGTCACGTAAATATAAACTGGAGACTTAGCTAGGTATAAAGAACATGGCTACATATATATAAATTCCTAGCTAGCTAGCTAGTTGTTGTTGGTGGTTGGCTTTTTATGATGCTAGCTATAAAACATGTCTGGCATCAGTAATATCATCAAAACTGAAAATAAAACATGAAAAAACCTTACAGAACCTTGCTATGATTAATTTATAAAACCATGCTCTTCTTCAAATGTTTTTTTAAATTTTTTTGAATGAAAGAGTAGAGAATACTAAAAAAGAACAGCCATCTTTTTCGTAAACACAATTTCCGTTTTATGCTAGGAACTTCATTTAACAGTCCGTATGCTTTGTGAATATCTAATACCGTTTCATATGTAACGATACCTATATATATATGCTCATATAGATTTTTTGGCATAAGGGTATATATATTTATATCGTTATTAGCAGCGGGTTATATAATTACACCTTATGTGCGATTTCTATGAAGTACATCCCTAATTTTTTTAGTTAAATTTCAACGTACAGCCACGTCATAAGAAAGTGACCCGTGATTTCCGTGTCGTGGACTCACAGTTTTACTCACGCAAGGGAATTAATATATAAGATACGCTTGCAATATTTACTAGGATGGACTTCTCTGATAAAAATAGCGAAAAAAAACAATTAAAATCAATCTTTATTCTTTAAACTAACACATCTCAATCCTTAACATGACAGCCTAGTAATGGCTTCAATTTGATCTTTTAAATAATTTGGAATTAATTATGGGACAGTAATATACCACAACGTTAATAGATTGGATCATACTATTGATGACGTAATTATAAGCTGTGTTAAAATTAATATGACTTTTAATGTTTTAACGCCAAAAAAATTTTTTTTTACTTCATATTATATGTGTTTGACATTAACGATATTTGTAACCTATATTATCTATAATTAGCAATCTCTGCGCAGGGCTTTCGGAACGTCTGTCTCGTTCCGAGAGAATTTAACCTCGAATGAAACCGTAGCAAACAAATTTAACAATACACAGTTTCCTGCAAGAAAAAATCCATTGTGAAAGTCAAATTTAATAAACTTCTAGTTATTTTGAAAACATGGCAATGACAGCAATACCAGACAAATAAAGACAGCTAAATGCTTTTCTGGTAATGAGTTGTTGAAAAAATGATTGCAACTGCTAGTTAGTTTTACGTCTTTAGCGGTAAAGAATTGTAATTTTTAGCTAAAAAGAATTTCAATCTTTAAATTTAATACAGTAATTATAACTAAATTTAGAGGTCTAGAATTTTCCCACTTCTTGCATATCACACTTTAAATCCGTCGATAAGTATAACTATATTTAGTACCAATTAAACATTTAGCTCTACGTTTTTCTAGTACGTAAAGATAGATTGCGAAAAACACACAAAATAGGTCAAAGAGGGGAACCCGTAGCTTAAATAAAATACACTTTTTTCTTTTTTCAGAATATGCTTGATAAGAGCATAAGGCTATGTTAAAAGCAATAAATCTATTGTTTATAAATTCATAAAATGACTAGCCTGGTTACAATTTGGGTATTCTTTTTAAAAAAGCGTGCAGCCTCTTTGTTTCACGCCTAAATATTGTGAAAGCAAAATCGTCTGTCAACTTAGTAACTAAGAGGTGACGCAAAAGTGTGGCCTTAAAACTGTAGTTGAAAAAGTGTGACTAGGAAACTGTAGCTAAGTAAATGATAGAGCGTTTCCTATTTGTTTGGAAGATAACAATGCAAATACTAGCAACATTTCCTTACTTATTAGTAGCCGTCCCTCATGTTGCAAATTCACTTAATTTCAGAATGCTATGATAATTTAATAAAAAAGCACATTTCTGTTTATAATTTCCCCTTTCGCACTAACCGGTTAAGCACCCTATTGTTCCAAAATTTCATGCTTTATTGATGATGGTGTAGGAGCAACCTTTGAAAGTTTAAAATAAACTTTATTTTTTATGTTTGTTGTTTAGTAATAAATTTTTTTCTAAGATCGTTTTTGGGATTGTCATCATCAGGGCGTTGTTTATTTTTGAGAAATATAACGCCATAATCACAACTTACTTGTTATTATTTTTTTAGAATATTCAAATAGCTTTACTGAGTTAAGACTGCTTCTTACCTTCTTAGGGGACCATCTTTAATGCTTGAAACTACGCTCAGAAATTCAGGAATTGTAAAAAAGAAAAAAATTCCTTTCGAGTTTCGTATTCCGTCAAAAATTTCAAAACTTTACTAATCTATTTAATTTCCAATAAAAGTACTAGTTGCTTTAAAGTATTTTTGGAGGTCTTTCAGAATATTTTTTCTCTGTCCAGCCTAGTTTTGCAGTAATATAAAATATCTGTAATAATACCTGTAGTCTGTATTTTCGCGGTGAAAAACATTTTTCGTGTTGCTGTTTTGAAATTTCGAAAAAAAGGGAGAAAACGCGAAAAACGCAAAAGTTTCTGTCCTCAAAAGTCCGCAGAACAAGTTAGTTATATCCAACCTTGGTCCAAGGACCTGTTGTTTCCTTTTATATATCCAACGACGAGGGTTTTAAATACATCAAACTACGATAGATTTCACTTTAAATACCTGAATTAGATTATCGCAGCTTTTTCTTCATATTTTGTAATCTTTCTCACATTCACATAGAAGACAAAACAACTTTCGACAACAGGTTTTTAACTCTTTGATTAGTGACCTCTGCTTGAAGGCGAGGCTTTTTAGTGAAAGAAATTAAGGAAGGCTCCGACTAAAGAATATATAACCAAAAAGCTATTTTCTTAAATTTAGTTCAGAAAACGTGATCTGAAAATTATCATAATGATAATCAAGATGAAAGCTGCAAACCAGATTTGCCATCATCCAGTGACTTCAACTAAACTGTCTCAACTTACATTAAGCTGGATTAAAAACTGAATCTACAATCATGCGATCATAAGCCCTGCATTGCGTCATCTTCTTCTTATTGCCACTGTTAGATATTTTAATATTTTTCTTGTTACATCTGCTACATTACATAACTGCAAGGTTTTGAATTTTTTTTTGAACTTGGTGTTGTTATATGTTTCTTTTCTTAAACCCGATTCAGTCTAGCAGTTTTCGGAGATATTATGACTAGGAAGGGGCGGATTCCGCTACCCTCAGCCCTCACCTACCAAATTTAAATAGACTTTTT
>JASGCC010003881.1:0-22082 GCA_030067915.1 Hydractinia echinata | reverse complement strand
ATGAACATGTCTAACTTATAAGGAACATGTATACGTTACAATGAACATTACCTTACAATGAACATGTCTAACTTACAATGAACATGTCTACCTTACAGTGAACATGTGTGCCTTACAATGAACCTGTGTACCTTACACTGCATATCTCCGCCTTACACTGAACATGTCCGCCTTACACTAAACATGTCTACCGTACAACGCACATGTCTACCTTACAATGAACTTGTGTACGTTACAATGAATATGTCAACCTTACAATGAACATCTGAATCTTACAATGAACATGGTTATCTTACAATGAACATGTGTACCCTTACACTGCAAATATCCTTCTTACACTGAACATGTCCGCCTTACACTAAACATGTATACCTTAAAATGAACATGTGTACCTTACACGACATATGTCTGCCCTACAATGAAAATGTCCGCCTTACACTAAACATGTCTACCGTACAATGCACATGTCTACCTTACAAGGAACATGTGCACCTTACAATGAACATTTTAACCTTACAATGAACATCTGAACCTTACAATGAACATGGTTATCTTGCAATGAACATGTGTACCTTGCACTGCAAATATCCTTCTTAAACTGAACATGTCCGCCTTACACTAAACATGTGTACCTTACAAACATGTCTACATTACAATGAACATGTCTACCTTACAATGAACATGTCTGCCATACAATGAACATATCTACCTGACAATGAACATGTGTACGTTACAATGAACATGTCTACCTTACAGGGAAACATGACTACCTTACAATGAACATGTCTACCTTACACTGCACAAATCTGCCGTACAATGAACATGAACGCCTTACACTACATATGTGTGCCTTACAATGAACATGTCTGCCATACAATGAACATATCTACCTTACAATGAACATGTGTACCTTACAGTGAACATGTGTGCCTTATAATGAACATGTGTACCTTACAATGAACACGTCTACCATACAATGAACACATCTAACTTACAATGAACTTGTGTACGTACAATGAACATGTCTAACTTATAATGAACATGTATACGTTACAATGAACATTACCTTACAATGAACATGTCTAACTTACAATGAACATGTCTACCTTACAGTGAACATGTGTGCCTTTCAATAAACCTGTGTACCTTACACTGCAAATTTTCTTCTTACACTGAACATGTCCGCCTTACACTAAACATGTATACCTTACAATGCACATGTGTACCTTACACGGCATATGTCCGCCTTACACTGAACATGTCCGCCTTACACTAAACATGTCTACCGTACAATGCACATGTCTACCTTAAAATGAGCATGTGCACTTTACAATGAATATGCAACCTTACAATGAACATCTGAACCTTACAATGAACATGGCTATCTTACAATGAACATGTGTACCCTTACACTGCAAATATCCTTCTTACACTGAACATGTCCGCCTTACACTAAACATCTCCCGTACAATGCACATGTCTACCTTACAATGAACATGTGCACCTTACAATAACATGTCAACGTTACAATAAACATTTGAACCTTACAATGAACATGGTTATCTTGCAATGAACATGTGTACCTTACACTGCAAATATCCTTCTTAAACTGAACATGTCCGCCTTACACTAAACATGTGTACCTTACAAACATGTCTACATTACAATGAACATGTCTACCTTACAATGAACATGTCTGGCATACAATGAACATATCTACCTTACAATGAACATGTGTACGTTACAATGAACATGTCTACCTTACAGGGAACATGACTACCTTACAATGAACATGACCACCTTACACTGCACAAATCTGCCTTACAATGAACATGAACACCTTACACTACATATGTGTGTCTTACAATGAACATGTCTGCCATACAATGAACATATCTACCTTACAATGAAATATGTACCTTACATTGAACATGTGTGCCTTATAATGAACAAATGTACCTTACAATGAACACGTCTACCATACAATGAACATATCTAACTTACAATGAACTTGTGTACGTTACAATGAACATGTCTAACTTATAATGAACATGTATACGTTACAATGAACATTACCTTACAATGAACATGTCTAACTTACAATGAACATGTCCACCTTACAGTGAACATGTGTGCCTTACAATGAACCTGTGTACCTTACACTCCAAATATCCTTCTTACACTGAACATGTCCGCCTTACACTAAACATGTATTCCTTACAATGCACATGTGTACCTTACACGGCATATGTCCGCCTTACACTGAACATGTCCGCGTTACACTAAACATGTCTACCTTACAATGAACAGGTGCACTTTACAATGAACATGTCAACCTTACAATGAACATCTGAACCGTACAATGAACATGGTTATCTCACAATGAACCTGTGTACCTTACACTGCAAATATCCTCTTACACTGAACATTTCCGCTTACACTAAACATGTATACCTAACAATGAACATGTGTACCTTACACGGCATATGTCCGCCTTACACTAAACATTTCTACCGTACAATGCACATGTCTACCTTACAATTAACATATGCACCTTACAATGAACATGTCAACCTTACAATGAACATCTGAACCTTACACTGAACACGTCTACCATGCAATGGAAATGTCTGCCATACACTGAACATGTCTACCTAACACTGCACATGCTTACTTTACAGTGAACATGTGTACCTTACAATGAACATGGTTACCTTAAAGTAAACATGTATGCCTTACAATGACCGTGTGTACTTTTCATTGAACACGACTACCATACAATCCACACGTCAACCATTACACTTAACATGTATACCTTACAGTGAACATGTGTATCTTAAAATGAACATGTCTGTGCCATACAATGAACATGTGTGCTTTACAGTGAACACGTCTACCATACAATAGACACGTCTACCTTACGCTAAGCAAATATACCTTACAGTGGACATACTTTACAATGAACATGTCTGTGCCATACAATGAACATGTGTGCCTTACAAGTGAAGACGTCTACCATACACTGACACATCTATCTTACACTAAACATGGACACTGTACAGTGAACATGTGTACCTTAAAATGAACATTACCTTACAATGTCTATCTTACAGTGAACTTGTGTGCCTTACAATGAACATGTGTACCTTACAATGAACACGTCTACCAAACAACGAATATATCCAACTTACAATGAACATGTCTACCTTACAATGAACAGGTGTACGTTACAATGAACATGTCCACATTACAGGGAACATGTCTGCTTTATAATGAACATGTCTACCTTACAATGAACAAGTGTGCCTTACAATGAACATGTGTACCTTACAATAAACATGTGCACGCTACAATGAACATATCTACCTTACAGTGAACATGTCTACTTTACACTGCACAAATCTACCTTACAATGAACACATGTACCTTACACTGCAAATATCCTTCTTACACTGAACATGTCAGCCTTACACTACACATGTGTACCTTTCAATGAACATGTGTACCTTACAAGAAACGAGTCCACCTCACAGGGAACATGCCTACCTTACAATGAACATGTCTACCTTACAATGAACATATCTGCCATACAATGAACATATCTACCTTACAATGAACATGTGTACCCTACCGTGAACATGTATAACTTACAATGAACATGTCTACCTTACATTCAATATGTGTTCCGTACAATGAACATTTGTACCTCACACTGAACACGTCTATCATGCAATGGAAAATGTCCACCTTACACTGAACATGTCTACCTAAACACTGCACATGCTTACTTTACAGTGAACATGTGTACCTTACAATGAACATGGTTACCTTATACGGTGAACATGTGTACTTTACAATGAACATGTCTACCTTACAATAAACAAGTGTGCCTTACAATGAACATGTGTACCTTACAATGAACATGTTACTCTACAAGGAACATGTCTACCTTTCAGTGAACATGTCTACTTTACACTGCACAAATCTGCCTTGCAATGAACATGTGTACCTTACACTTCAAATATCCTTCTTACACTGAAAATGACCGCCTTACACTACATATGTGTGCTTTACAATGAACATGTCTGCCATACAATGAACATATCTACCTTACAATGAACATGTGTACGTTACAATGAACATGTCTAAATTACTGGGAAGATGTCTACCTTAAACCGCACAAATCTACCTTCCAATGAACATTTGTACCTCACAATGCACATGTCTACCTTACAATGAACATGTCTACCATACAATAAACATGTCTACCTTACAATGAACATGTATACCTTACAATGAACATGTGTACCTTGCAAGGAAAACGTCTACCATACAATGGACACGTGTACTTTACATTGAAAATCTCAACCTTACAATGCACATGTCTACCTTACAATGAACATGTGCACCTTACAGTGAACATGTCTACCATACAATGGACATGTTTACCTTACAATGAACATGTCTGCCATACAGTGAACATGTGTACCTTGCAATGAACATGGTTACCTTACAGTGGACATGTCTACCTTACAGTGAACATGTGTGCCTTACAATGAACATGTGTACCTTACAATGAACATGTGTACGCTACAAGGAACATATCTACCTTACAGTGAACATGTCTACTTTACACTGCATTAAATCTGCCTTACAATGAACATGACCGCCTTACACTACATATGTGTGCCTTACAATGAACATGTCTGCCATACAATGAACATATCTACCTTACAATGAACATGTGTACGTTACAATGAACATGTGTACCTTACAATGAACATGTCTGTGCCTTACAATGAACATGTGTGCCTTACAGTGAACACGTCTACCATACAATAGACACGTCTACCTTACGCTAAACTTGTATACCTTACAGTGGACATATGTACTTTACAAGGAACATGTCTGTGCCATACAATGAGCATGTGTGCCTTACAGTGAATACGTCTACCATACACGGACACATCTATCTTACACTAAACATGGACAACTTACAGTGAACATGTGCACCTTACAATGAACATTACCTTACAATGAACATGTCTAACTTACAATGAACATGTCTACCTTACAGTGAACATGTGTGCCTTACAATGAACATGTGTACCTTACAATGAACACGTCTATCATACAATGAACAAATCTAAATTACAATGAACATGTGTACGTTACAATGAACATGTCTAACTTATAAGGAACATGTATACGTTACAATGAACATTACCTTACAATGAACATGTCAAACTTACAATGAACATGTCTCAACCTTACAATGAACATCTGAACCTTACAATGAACATGGTTATCTTACATGAACATGTGTACCTTACACTGCAAATATCTTTCCTACACTGAACATATCCACTTTACACTAAACATGTGTACCTTACAATGAACATGTGTACCTTCACAAGGAACGAGTCACCATACAGGGACATGTCTACATTACATGAACATGTCTACCTTACAATAACATGTCTGCCATGCAATGAACATCTACCTTACATGAACATGTGTACGTTACAATGAACATGTCTACCTTACAGGGAACATGTCTACCTTACAATGAACATGGTTATCTTACATTGAACATGTGTACCTTACACTGCAAATATCCTTCTTACACTGAACATGTCCGCCTTACAATAAACATGTCTACCGTACAATGCACATGTCTACCTTACAAGGAACATGTGCACCTTACAATGAACATTTTAACCTTACAATGAACATCTGAACCTTACAATGAACATGGTTATCTTGCAATGAACATGTGTACCTTGCACTGCAAATATCTTTCTTAAACTGAACATGTCCGCCTTACACTAAACATGTGTACCTTACAAACATGTCTACATTACAATGAACATGTCTACCTTACAATGAACATGTCTGCCATACAATGAACATATCTACCTTACAATGAACATGTGTACGTTACAATGAACATGTCTACCTTACAGGGAACATGACTACCTTACAATGAACATGTCTACCTTACACTGCACAAATCTGCCGTACAATGAAAATGAACGCCTTACACTACATATGTGTGCCTTACAATGAACACGTCTACCATACAATGAACACATCTAACTTGCAATGAACTTGTGTACGTTACAATGAACATGTCTAACTTATAATGAACATGTATACGTTACAATGAACATTACCTTACAATGAACATGTCTAACTTACAATGAACATGTCTACCTTACAGTGAACATGTGTGCCTTTCAATGAACCTGTGTACCTTACACTGCAAATATCCTTCTTACACTGAACATGTCCGCCTTACACTAAACATGTATACCTTACAATGCACATGTGTACCTTACACGGCATATGTCCGCCTTACACTGAACATGTCCGCCTTACACTAAACATGTCTACCGTACAATGCACATGTCTACCTTACAATGAGCATGTGCACCTTACAATGAATATGTCAACCTTACAATGAACATCTGAACCTTACAATGAACATGGCTATCTTACAATGAACATGTGTACCCTTACACTGCAAATATCCTTCTTACACTGAACATGTCCGCCTTACACTAAACATGTCTACCGTACAATGCACATGTCTACCTTACAATGAACATGTGCACCTTACAATGAACATGTCAACGTTACAATAAACATTTGAACCTTACAATGAACATGGTTATCTTGCAATGAACATGTGTACCTTACACTGCAAATATCCTTCTTAAACTGAACATGTCCGCCTTACACTAAACATGTGTACCTTACAAACATGTCTACATTACAATGAACATGTCTACCTTACAATGAACATGTCTGCCATACAATGAACATATCTACCTTACAATGAACATGTGTACGTTACAATGAACATGTCTACCTTACAGGGAACATAACTACCTTACAATGAACATGACTACCTTACACTGCACAAATCTGCCTTACAATGAACATGAACACCTTACACTACATATGTGTGTCTTACAATGAACATGTCTGCCATACAATGAACATATCTACCTTACAATGAACATATGTACCTTACATGGAACATGTGTGCCTTATAATGAACAAATGTACCTTACAATGAACACGTCTACCATACAATGAACATATCTAACTTACAATGAACTTGTGTACGTTACAATGAACATGTCTAACTTACAATGAACATGTCTACCTTATAGTGAACATGTGTGCCTTACAATGAACCTGTGTACCTTACACTGCAAATATCCTTCTTACACTGAACATTTCCGCCTTACACTAAACATGTATACCTAACAATGAACATGTGTACCTTACACGGCATATATCTGCCTTACACTAAACATGTCTAAAGTACAATGCACATGTCTACCTTACAATGAACATGTGCACCTTACAATGAACATGTCAACCTTACAATGAACATCTGAACCTTACACTGAACACGTCTACCATGCAATGGAAATGTCTACCTTACACTGAACATGTCTACCTAACACTGCACATGCTTACTTTACAGTGAACATGTGTACCTTACAATGAACATGGTTACCTTAAAGTAAACATGTATGCCTTACAATGACCGTGTGTACTTTTCATTGAACACGACTACCATACAATCCACACGTCAACCTTACACTTAACATGTATACCTTACAGTGAACATGTGTATCTTAAAATGAACATGTCTGTGCCATACAATGAACATGTGTGCTTTACAGTGAACACGTCTACCTTACAATAGACACGTCTACCTTACGCTAAGCAAATATACCTTACAGTGGACATACTTTACAATGAACATGTCTGTGCCATACAATGAACATGTGTGCCTTACAAGTGAAGACGTCTACCATACACTGACACATCTATCTTACACTAAACATGGACACTGTACAATGAACATGTGTACCTTAAAATGAACATTACCTTACAATGTCTATCTTACAGTGAACTTGTGTGCCTTACAATGAACATGTGTACCTTACAATGAACACGTCTACCAAACAACGAATATATCCAACTTACAATGAACATGTCTACCTTACAATGAACAGGTGTACGTTACAATGAACATGTCCACATTACAGGGAACATGTCTGCTTTATAATGCACATGTCTACCTTACAATGAACAAGTGTGCCTTACAATGAACATGTGTACCTTACAATAAACATGTGCACGCTACAATGAACATATCTACCTTACAGTGAACATGTCTACTTTACACTGCACAAATCTACCTTACAATGAACACATGTACCTTACACTGCAAATATCCTTCTTACACTGAACATGTCAGCCTTACACTACACATGTGTACCTTTCAATGAACATGTGTACCTTACAAGAAACGAGTCCACCTCACAGGGAACATGCCTACCTTACAATGAACATGTCTACCTTACAATGAACATATCTGCCATACAATGAACATATCTACCTTACAATGAACATGTGTACCCTACCGTGAAGATGTATAACTTACAATGAACATGTCTACCTTACATTCAATATGTGTTCCGTACAATGAACATTTGTACCTCACACTGAACACGTCTATCATGCAATGGAAATGTCTACCTTACACTGAACATGTCTACCTAACACTGCACATGCTTACTTTACAGTGAACATGTGTACCTTACAATGAACATGGTTACCTTACGGTGAACATGTGTACTTTACAATGAACATGTCTACCTTACAATGAACAAGTGTGCCTTACAATGAACATGTGTACCTTACAATGAACATGTGTACTCTACAAGGAACATATCTACCTTACAGTGAACATGTCTACTTTACACTGCACAAATCTGCCTTGCAATGAACATGTGTACCTTAGACTTCAAATATCCTTCTTACACTGAACATGACCGCCTTACACTACATATGTGTGCTTTACAATGAACATGTCTGCCATACAATGAACATATCTACCTTACAATGAACATGTGTACGTAACAATGAACATGTCTACCATACAATGGACATGTTTACCTTACAATGAACATGTCTGCCATACAGTGAACATGTGTACCTTGCAATGAACATGGTTACCTTACAGTGGACATGTCTACCTTACAGTGAACATGTGTGCCTTACAATGAACATGTGTACCTTACAATGAACATGTGTACGCTACAAGGAACATATCTACCTTACAGTGAACATGTCTACTTTACACTGCATTAAATCTGCCTTACAATGAACATGACCGCCTTACACTACATATGTGTGCCTTACAATGAACATGTCTGCCATACAATGAACATATCTACCTTACAATGAACATGTGTACGTTACAATGAACATGTCTACCTTACAGGGGACATGTCTACCTCACACCGCACAAATCTACCTCACAGTGCACATGTGTACCTAACAATGAACATGTGTACCTAACAATGAACATGTGTACCTTACAATGCACATGTGTACTTTACAAGGAAAACGTCTACCTTACAATGAACATGTGTACTTTACATTGAATATCTCAAATTTACAATGCGCTGTCTACCTTACAATGAACATGTGCACCTCACAGCGAACAGGTTTACCATACAATTGACACGTCTAACGTACAATGCACACGTCAACCTTACACTAACCATGTATACCTTACAGTGAACATGTGTACCTTACAATGAACATGTCTGTGCCTTACAATGAACATGTGTGCCTTACAGTGAACACGTCTACCATACAATAGACACGTTTACCTTACGCTAAACTTGTATACCTTACAGTGGACATATGTACTTTACAAGGAACATGTCTGTGCCATACAATGAACATGTGTGCCTTACAGTGAATACGTCTACCATACACGGACACATCTATCTTACACTAAACATGGACAACTTACAGTGAACATGTGCACGTTACAATGAACATTACCTTACAATGAACATGTCTAACTTGCAATGAACATGTCTACCTTACAGTGAACATGTGTGCCTTACAATGAACATGTGTACCTTACAATGAACACGTCTATCATACAATGAACAAATCTAAATTACAATGAACATGTATACGTTACAATGAACATGTCTAACTTATAAGGAACATGTATACGTTACAATGAACATTACCTTACAATGAACATGTCTAACTTACAATGAACATGTCTACCTTACAGTGAACATGTGTGCCTTAACAATGAACCTGTGTACCTTACACTGCATATGTCCGCCTTACACTGAACATGTCCGCCTTACACTAAACATGTCTACCGTACAATGCACATGTCTACCTTACAATGAACTTGTGTACGTTACAATGAATATGTCAACCTTACAATGAACATCTGAATCTTACAATGAACATGGTTATCTTACAATGAACATGTGTACCCTTACACTGCAAATATCCTTCTTACACTGAACATGTCCGCCTTACACTAAACATGTATACCTTAAAATGAACATGTGTACCTTACACGACATATGTCTGCCCTACAATGAAAATGTCCGCCTTACACTAAACATGTCTACCGTACAATGCACATGTCTACCTTACAAGGAACATGTGCACCTTACAATGAACATTTTAACCTTACAATGAACATCTGAACCTTACAATGAACATGGTTATCTTGCAATGAACATGTGTACCTTGCACTGCAAATATCCTTCTTAAACTGAACATGTCCGCCTTACACT
This sequence comes from Hydractinia echinata, assembly GCA_030067915.1. Lineage (NCBI taxonomy): Eukaryota > Metazoa > Cnidaria > Hydrozoa > Anthoathecata > Hydractiniidae > Hydractinia > Hydractinia echinata. The sequence continues at coordinate 11,430 of JASGCC010003881.1, read as the reverse complement.
AAACATGTGTACCTTACAAACATGTCTACATTACAATGAACATGTCTACCTTACAATGAACATGTCTGCCATACAATGAACATATCTACCTTACAATGAACATGTGTACGTTACAATGAACATGTCTACCTTACAGGGAACATGACTACCTTACAATGAACATGTCTACCTTACACTGCACAAATCTGCCGTACAATGAACATGAACGCCTTACACTACATATGTGTGCCTTACAATGAACATGTCTGCCATACAATGAACATATCTACCTTACAATGAACATGTGTACCTTACAGTGAACATGTGTGCCTTATAATGAACATGTGTACCTTACAATGAACACGTCTACCATACAATGAACACATCTAACTTACAATGAACTTGTGTACGTTACAATGAACATGTCTAACTTATAATGAACATGTATACGTTACAATGAACATTACCTTACAATGAACATGTCTAACTTACAATGAACATGTCTACCTTACAGTGAACATGTGTGCCTTTCAATGAACCTGTGTACCTTACACTGCAAATATCCTTCTTACACTGAACATGTCCGCCTTACACTAAACATGTATACCTTACAATGCACATGTGTACCTTACACGGCATATGTCCGCCTTACACTGAACATGTCCGCCTTACACTAAACATGTCTACCGTACAATGCACATGTCTACCTTAAAATGAGCATGTGCACTTTACAATGAATATGTCAACCTTACAATGAACATCTGAACCTTACAATGAACATGGCTATCTTACAATGAACATGTGTACCCTTACACTGCAAATATCCTTCTTACACTGAACATGTCCGCCTTACACTAAACATATCTACCGTACAATGCACATGTCTACCTTACAATGAACATGTGCACCTTACAATAAACATGTCAACGTTACAATAAACATTTGAACCTTACAATGAACATGGTTATCTTGCAATGAACATGTGTACCTTACACTGCAAATATCCTTCTTAAACTGAACATGTCCGACTTACACTAAACATGTGTACCTTACAAACATGTCTACATTACAATGAACATGTCTACCTTACAATGAACATGTCTGGCATACAATGAACATATCTACCTTACAATGAACATGTGTACGTTACAATGAACATGTCTACCTTACAGGGAACATGACTACCTTACAATGAACATGACCACCTTACACTGCACAAATCTGCCTTACAATGAACATGAACACCTTACACTACATATGTGTGTCTTACAATGAACATGTCTGCCATACAATGAACATATCTACCTTACAATGAACATATGTACCTTACATTGAACATGTGTGCCTTATAATGAACAAATGTACCTTACAATGAACACGTCTACCATACAATGAACATATCTAACTTACAATGAACTTGTGTACGTTACAATGAACATGTCTAACTTATAATGAACATGTATACGTTACAATGAACATTACCTTACAATGAACATGTCTAACTTACAATGAACATGTCCACCTTACAGTGAACATGTGTGCCTTACAATGAACCTGTGTACCTTACACTCCAAATATCCTTCTTACACTGAACATGTCCGCCTTACACTAAACATGTATTCCTTACAATGCACATGTGTACCTTACACGGCATATGTCCGCCTTACACTGAACATGTCCGCGTTACACTAAACATGTCTACCTTACAATGAACAGGTGCACTTTACAATGAACATGTCAACCTTACAATGAACATCTGAACCGTACAATGAACATGGTTATCTCACAATGAACCTGTGTACCTTACACTGCAAATATCCTTCTTACACTGAACATTTCCGCTTACACTAAACATGTATACCTAACAATGAACATGTGTACCTTACACGGCATATGTCCGCCTTACACTAAACATGTCTACCGTACAATGCACATGTCTACCTTACAATGAACATATGCACCTTACAATGAACATGTCAACCTTACAATGAACATCTGAACCTTACACTGAACACGTCTACCATGCAATGGAAATGTCTGCCATACACTGAACATGTCTACCTAACACTGCACATGCTTACTTTACAGTGAACATGTGTACCTTACAATGAACATGGTTACCTTAAAGTAAACATGTATGCCTTACAATGACCGTGTGTACTTTTCATTGAACACGACTACCATACAATCCACACGTCAACCTTACACTTAACATGTATACCTTACAGTGAACATGTGTATCTTAAAATGAACATGTCTGTGCCATACAATGAACATGTGTGCTTTACAGTGAACACGTCTACCATACAATAGACACGTCTACCTTACGCTAAGCAAATATACCTTACAGTGGACATACTTTACAATGAACATGTCTGTGCCATACAATGAACATGTGTGCCTTACAAGTGAAGACGTCTACCATACACTGACACATCTATCTTACACTAAACATGGACACTGTACAGTGAACATGTGTACCTTAAAATGAACATTACCTTACAATGTCTATCTTACAGTGAACTTGTGTGCCTTACAATGAACATGTGTACCTTACAATGAACACGTCTACCAAACAACGAATATATCCAACTTACAATGAACATGTCTACCTTACAATGAACAGGTGTACGTTACAATGAACATGTCCACATTACAGGGAACATGTCTGCTTTATAATGAACATGTCTACCTTACAATGAACAAGTGTGCCTTACAATGAACATGTGTACCTTACAATAAACATGTGCACGCTACAATGAACATATCTACCTTACAGTGAAATGTCTACTTTACACTGCACAAATCTACCTTACAATGAACACATGTACCTTACACTGCAAATATCCTTCTTACACTGAACATGTCAGCCTTACACTACACATGTGTACCTTTCAATGAACATGTGTACCTTACAAGAAACGAGTCCACCTCACAGGGAACATGCCTACCTTACAATGAACATGTCTACCTTACAATGAACATATCTGCCATACAATGAACATATCTACCTTACAATGAACATGTGTACCCTACCGTGAACATGTATAACTTACAATGAACATGTCTACCTTACATTCAATATGTGTTCCGTACAATGAACATTTGTACCTCACACTGAACACGTCTATCATGCAATGGAAATGTCTACCTTACACTGAACATGTCTACCTAACACTGCACATGCTTACTTTACAGTGAACATGTGTACCTTACAATGAACATGGTTACCTTACGGTGAACATGTGTACTTTACAATGAACATGTCTACCTTACAATAAACAAGTGTGCCTTACAATGAACATGTGTACCTTACACTTCAAATATCCTTCTTACACTGAAAATGACCGCCTTACACTACATATTGTGCTTTACAATGAACATGTCTGCCATACAATGAACATATCTACCTTACAATGAACATGTGTACGTTACAATGAACATGTCTAAATTACTGGGAAGATGTCTACCTTAAACCGCACAAATCTACCTTCCAGTGAACATTTGTACCTCACAATGCACATGTCTACCTTACAATGAACATGTCTACCATACAATAAACATGTCTACCTTACAATGAACATGTATACCTTACAATGAACATGTGTACCTTGCAAGGAAAACGTCTACCATACAATGGACACGTGTACTTTACATTGAAAATCTCAACCTTACAATGCACATGTCTACCTTACAATGAACATGTGCACCTTACAGTGAACATGTCTACCATACAATGGACATGTTTACCTTACAATGAACATGTCTGCCATACAGTGAACATGTGTACCTTGCAATGAACATGGTTACCTTACAGTGGACATGTCTACCTTACAGTGAACATGTGTGCCTTACAATGAACATGTGTACCTTACAATGAACATGTGTACGCTACAAGGAACATATCTACCTTACAGTGAACATGTCTACTTTACACTGCATTAAATCTGCCTTACAATGAACATGACCGCCTTACACTACATATGTGTGCCTTACAATGAACATGTCTGCCATACAATGAACATATCTACCTTACAATGAACATGTGTACGTTACAATGAACATGTGTACCTTACAATGAACATGTCTGTGCCTTACAATGAACATGTGTGCCTTACAGTGAACACGTCTACCATACAATAGATACGTCTACCTTACGCTAAACTTGTATACCTTACAGTGGACATATGTACTTTACAAGGAACATGTCTGTGCCATACAATGAGCATGTGTGCCTTACAGTGAATACGTCTACCATACACGGACACATCTATCTTACACTAAACATGGACAACTTACAGTGAACATGTGCACCTTACAATGAACATTACCTTACAATGAACATGTCTAACTTACAATGAACATGTCTACCTTACAGTGAACATGTGTGCCTTACAATGAACATGTGTACCTTACAATGAACACGTCTATCATACAATGAACAAATCTAACTTACAATGAACTTGTGTACGTTACAATGAACATGTCTAACATATAATGAACATGTATACGTTACAATGAACATTACCTTACAATGAACATGTCTAACTTACAATGAACATGTCTACCTTATAGTGAACATGTGTGCCTTACAATGAACCTGTGTACCTTACACTGCAAATATCCTTCTTTTACTGAACATGTCCGCCTTACACTAAACATGTATACCTTACAATGCACATGTGTACCTTACACGGCATATGTCCGCCTTACACTGAACATGTCTACCGTACAATGCACATGTCTACCTTACAATGAACATGTGCATCTTACAATGAACATGTCAACCTTACAATGAACATCTCAACCTTACAATGAACAGGGTTATCTTGCAATGAACATGTGTACCTTACACTGCAAATATCCTTCTTCAACTGAGCATGTCCGCCTTACACTAAACATGTGTACCTTACAAACATGTCTACATTACAATGACCATGTCTGCCATACAATGAACATATCTAACTTACAATGAACATGTGTACGTTACATTGAACATGTCTACCTTACAGGGAACATGACTACTTTACAATGAACATGTCTACCTTACATTGCACAAATCTGCCTTACAATGAACATGAACGCCTTACACTACATATGTGTGCGTTACAATGAACATGTCTGCCATACAATGAACATATCTATCTTACAATGAACATGTGTACCTTACAGTGAACATGTGTGCCTTATAATGAACATGTGTACCTTACAATGAACACGTCTACCATACAATGAACATATCTAACTTACAATGAACTTGTGTACGTTACAATGAACATGTCTAACATATAATGAACATGTATACGTTACAATGAACATTACCTTACAATGAACATGTCTAACTTACAATGAACATGTCTACCTTATAGTGAACATGTGTGCCTTACAATGAACCTGTGTACCTTACACTGCAAATATCCTTCTTTTACTGAACATGTCCGCCTTACACTAAACATGTATACCTTACAATGCACATGTGTACCTTACACGGCATATGTCCGCCTTACACTGAACATGTCCGCCTTACACTAAACATGTCTACCGGACAATGCACATGTTTACCTTACAATGACCATGTGCACTTTACAATGAACATGTCAACCTTACAATGAACATCTGAACCTTACAATGAACATGGTTATCTTACATTGAACATGTGTACCTTACACTGCAAATATCTTTCTTACACTGAACATGTCCACCTTACACTAACCATGTGTACCTTACAATGAACATGTGTACCTCACAAGGAACGAGTCCACCATACAGGGAACATGTCTACATTACAATGAACATTTCTACCTTACAATGAACATGTCTGCCATGCAATGAACATATCTACCTTACAATGAACATGTGTACGTTACTATGAACATGTCTACCTTACAGGGAACATGTCTACCTTACAATGAACCTGTGTACCTTACACTGCAAATATCCTTCTTACACTGAACATGTCCGCCTTACACTAAACATGTATACCTTACAATGAACATGTGTACCTTACACGACATATGTCCGCCCTACAATGAAAATATCCGCCTTACACTAAACATGTCTACCGTACAATGCACATGTCCACTTTACAATGAGCATGTGCACCTTACAATGAATATGTCAACCTTACAATAAACATCTGAATCTTACAATGAACATGGTTATCTTACAATGAACATGTGTACCCTTACACTGCAAATATCCTTCTTACACTGAACATGTCCGCCTTACACTACACATTTGTACCTTACAATGAACATGTGTACCTTACAAGGAACGAGTCCACCTTGCAATGAACACCTGAACCGTACAATGAACATGGTTATCTCACAATGAAACTGTGTACCTTACACTGCAAATATCCTTCTTACACGGCATATGTCCGCCTTACACTAAACATGTCTACCGTACAATGCACATGTCTACCTTACAATGAACATGTGCATCTTACAATGAACATGTCAACCTTACAATGAACATCTGAACCTTACAATGAACAGGGTTATCTTGCAATGAACATGTGTACCTTACACTGCAAATATCCTTCTTCAACTGAACATGTCCGCCTTACACTAAACATGTGTACCTTGCAAACATGTCTACATTACAATGAACATGTCTGCCATACAATGAACATATCTACCTTACAATGAACATGTGTATGTTACAATGAACATGTGTACCTTACAATGAACATGTCTGTGCCTTACAATGAACATGTGTGCCTTACAGTGAACACGTCTACCATACAATAGATACGTCTACCTTACGCTAAACTTGTATACCTTACAGTGGACATATGTACTTTACAAGGAACATGTCTGTGCCATACAATGAGCATGTGTGCCTTACAGTGAATACGTCTACCATACACGGACACATCTATCTTACACTAAACATGGACAACTTACAGTGAACATGTGCACCTTACAATGAACATTACCTTACAATGAACATGTCTAACTTACAATGAACATGTCTACCTTACAGTGAACATGTGTGCCTTACAATGAACATGTGTACCTTACAATGAACACGTCTATCATACAATGAACAAATCTAACTTACAATGAACTTGTGTACGTTACAATGAACATGTCTAACATATAATGAACATGTATACGTTACAATGAACATTACCTTACAATGAACATGTCTAACTTACAATGAACATGTCTACCTTATAGTGAACATGTGTGCCTTACAATGAACCTGTGTACCTTACACTGCAAATATCCTTCTTTACTGAACATGTCCGCCTTACACTAAACATGTATACCTTACAATGCACATGTGTACCTTACACGGCATATGTCCGCCTTACACTGAACATGTCTACCGTACAATGCACATGTCTACCTTACAATGAACATGTGCATCTTACAATGAACATGTCAACCTTACAATGAACATCTCAACCTTACAATGAACAGGGTTATCTTGCAATGAACATGTGTACCTTACACTGCAAATATCCTTCTTCAACTGAGCATGTCCGCCTTACACTAAACATGTGTACCTTACAAACATGTCTACATTACAATGACCATGTCTGCCATACAATGAACATATCTAACTTACAATGAACATGTGTACGTTACATTGAACATGTCTACCTTACAGGGAACATGACTACTTTACAATGAACATGTCTACCTTACATTGCACAAATCTGCCTTACAATGAACATGAACGCCTTACACTACATATGTGTGCGTTACAATGAACATGTCTGCCATACAATGAACATATCTATCTTACAATGAACATGTGTACCTTACAATGAACATGTGTGCCTTATAATGAACATGTGTACCTTACAATGAACACGTCTACCATACAATGAACATATCTAACTTACAATGAACTTGTGTACGTTACAATGAACATGTCTAACATATAATGAACATGTATACGTTACAATGAACATTACCTTACAATGAACATGTCTAACTTACAATGAACATGTCTACCTTATAGTGAACATGTGTGCCTTACAATGAACCTGTGTACCTTACACTGCAAATATCCTTCTTTTACTGAACATGTCCGCCTTACACTAAACATGTATACCTTACAATGCACATGTGTACCTTACACGGCATATGTCCGCCTTACACTGAACATGTCCGCCTTACACTAAACATGTCTACCGGACAATGCACATGTTTACCTTACAATGACCATGTGCACTTTACAATGAACATGTCAACCTTACAATGAACATCTGAACCTTACAATGAACATGGTTATCTTACATTGAACATGTGTACCTTACACTGCAAATATCTTTCTTACACTGAACATGTCCACCTTACACTAAACATGTGTACCTTACAATGAACATGTGTACCTCACAAGGAACGAGTCCACCATACAGGGAACATGTCTACATTACAATGAACATTTCTACCTTACAATGAACATGTCTGCCATGCAATGAACATATCTACCTTACAATGAACATGTGTACGTTACTATGAACATGTCTACCTTACAGGGAACATGTCTACCTTACAATGAACCTGTGTACCTTACACTGCAAATATCCTTCTTACACTGAACATGTCCGCCTTACACTAAACATGTATACCTTACAATGAACATGTGTACCTTACACGACATATGTCCGCCCTACAATGAAAATATCCGCCTTACACTAAACATGTCTACCGTACAATGCACATGTCCACTTTACAATGAGCATGTGCACCTTACAATGAATATGTCAACCTTACAATAAACATCTGAATCTTACAATGAACATGGTTATCTTACAATGAACATGTGTACCCTTACACTGCAAATATCCTTCTTACACTGAACATGTCCGCCTTACACTACACATTTGTACCTTACAATGAACATGTGTACCTTACAAGGAACGAGTCCACCTTGCAATGAACACCTGAACCGTACAATGAACATGGTTATCTCACAATGAAACTGTGTACCTTACACTGCAAATATCCTTCTTACACGGCATATGTCCGCCTTACACTAAACATGTCTACCGTACAATGCACATGTCTACCTTACAATGAACATGTGCATCTTACAATGAACATGTCAACCTTACAATGAACATCTGAACCTTACAATGAACAGGGTTATCTTGCAATGAACATGTGTACCTTACACTGCAAATATCCTTCTTCAACTGAACATGTCCGCCTTACACTAAACATGTGTACCTTGCAAACATGTCTACATTACAATGAACATGTCTGCCATACAATGAACATATCTACCTTACAATGAACATGTGTATGTTACAATGAACATGTCTACCTTACAGGGAACATGACTACTTTACAATGAACATGTCTACCTTACAATGCACAAATCTGCCTTACAATGAACATGAATGCCTTACACTACATATGTGTGCCTTACAATGAACATGTCTGCCATACAATGAACATATCTACCTTATAATGAACATGTGTACCTTACAGTGAACATGTGTGCCTTATAATGAACATATGTACCTTACAATGAACACGTCTACCATACAATGAACATATCTAACTTACAATGAACTTGTGTACGTTACAATGAACATGTCTAACATATAATGAACATGTATACGTTACAATGAACATTACCTTACAATGAACATGTCTAACTTACAATGAACATGTCTACCTTATAGTGAACATGTATGCCTTACAATGCACATGTGTACCTTACACTGCAAATATCCTTCTTTTACTGAACATGTCCGCCTTACACTAAACATGTATACCTTACAATGCACATGTGTACTTTACACGGCATATGTCCGCTTTACACTGAACATGTCCGCCTTACACTAAACATGTCTACTGGACAATGCACATGTTTACCTTACAATGAACATGTGCACTTTACAATGAACATGTCAACCTTACAATGAACATCTGAACCTTACAATGAACATGGTTATCTTACATTGAACATGTGTACCTTACACTGCAAATATCTTTCCTACACTGAACATGTCAACTTTACACTAAACATGTGTACCTTACAATGAACATGTGTACCTCACAAGGAACGAGTCTACCATACAGGGAACATGTCTACATTACATGGAACATGTCTACCTTCCAATGAACATGTCTGCCATGCAATGAACATATCTACCTTACAATGAACATGTGTACGTTACAATGAACATGTCTAAATTACTGGGAACATGTCTACCTTAAACTGCACAAATCTACCTTCCAGTGATCATTTGTACCTCACAATGCACATGTCTACCTTATAATAAACACCTCTACCAAGCAATGAACAGGTCTACCCTATTATGAACATGTGTCCCTAACAATGAACATGTCTACCTTACAATGAACATGTCTACCATACAATAAACATGTCTGACTTACAATGAACATGTATACCTTACAATGAACATGTGTACCTTACAAGGAAACCGTCTACCATACAATGGACACGTGTACCTTACATTGAATATCTCAACCTTACAATGCACATGTCTACCTTACAATGAACATGTGCACCTTACAGTGAACACGTCTACCATACAATGGACATGTTTACCTTACAATGAACATGTCTGCCATACAGTGAACATGTGTACCTTACAATGAACATGGTTACCTTACAGTGGACATGTCTACCTTACAGTGAACATGTGTGCCTTACAATGAACATGTGCACCTTACAATGAACATGTGTACGCTACAAGGAACATATCTACCTTACAGTGAACATGTCTACTTTACACTGCATTAATCTGCCTTACAATGAACATGACCGCCTTACACTACATATGTGTGCCTTACAATGAACATGTTTGCCGTACAATGAACATATCTACCTTACAATGAACATGTGTACGTTACATTGAACATGTCTACCTTACAGGGGACATGTCTACCTCACACCGCACAAATCTACCTCACAGTGCACATGTGTACCTAACAATGAACATGTGTACCTAACAATGAACATGTGTACCTTACAATGAACATGTGTACTTTACAAGGAAAACGTCTACCTTACAATGAACATGTGTACTTTACATTAAATATCTCAAATTTACAATGCACTGTCTACCTTACAATGAACATGTGCACCTCACAGCGAACAGGTTTACCATACAATGGAACGTCTAACGTACAATGCACACGTCAACCTTACACTAAACATGTATACCTTACAGTGAACATCTGTACCTTACAATGAACATGTCTGTGCTTACAATGAACATGTGTGCCTTACAGTGAACACGTCTACCATACAATAGACACGTCTACCTTACGCTAAACTTGTATACCTTACAGTGGACATGTGTACTTTACAAGGAACATGTCTTGTGCCATACAATGAACATGTGTGCCTTACAGTGAATACGTCTACCATACACGGACACATCTATCTTACACTAAACATGGACAACTTACAGTGAATGTGACCTTACAATGAACATTAACATCTCTCTCG
>JASGCC010003880.1:0-22083 GCA_030067915.1 Hydractinia echinata | reverse complement strand
AGCGCTTTTTAGAAATTTAGATAAATAAGTCATTTTTACTGTGGGACCAATCCTAGTCGTTAGCGCGCGCTGGAAATATAGAGACAGTTTCAAAAACTACATTTGATTGAATTTCTAACGGTACAATCCGTTTGAGTTACAACGGTTGCGTCACATATTCGTACCAACATGTATTTAGCGATATTTTCTGATATTACTAGGTTGCATCGCTTTTAACAGTGAAACGATTGACTGTGGGACTTAATTGAACTGATTTTGGACTTTGACCTTATAAATGTGATGAACATTCTTCTTACTTTGACATGATTGCTGGAACTCAGCAATTACACTGGGCGCTGTGGTAGCGCTTTATTTAAAAATTTAGATAAATAAGTCATTTTTTACTGTGGGACCAATCCTAGTCGTTAGCGCGCGCTGAAGACATAGAGACAGTTTCAAAAACTACATTTCATTGAATTTCTAACGGTGTCAATCCGTTTGAGTTACAACGGTTGCGTCACATATTCGTACCAACATGTATTTAGCGATATTTTCTGATATTACTAGGTTGCATCGCTTTTAACAGTGAAACGATTGACTGTGGGATTTAATTGAACTGATTTTGGACTTTGACCTTATAAATGTGATAAATGAGACAATTGACTCCAAGAAATAACATTCTTCTTAATTTGACATGATTGCTGGAACTCAGCAATTACACTGGGCGCTGTGGTAGCGCTTTATTTAAAAATTTAGATAATAAGTCATTTTTTACTGTGGGACCAATCCTAGCCGTTAGCGCGCGCTGAAGAAATAGAGACAGTTTCAAAAATACATTTCATTGACTTTCTAACGGTATCAATCCGTTTGAGTTACAACGGTTGCGTCACATATTCGTACCAACATGTATTTAGCGATATTTTTCTGATATTACTAGGTTGCATCGCTTTTAACAGTGAAACGATTGACTGTGGGACTTAATTGAACTGATTTTGGACATTGACCTTATAAATGTGATAAATGAGACAATTGGACTCCAAGAAATAACATTCTTCTTATTTGACATGATTGCTGGAACTCAGCGATTACACTGGGCGCTGTGGTAGCGCTTTATTTAAAATTTAGATAAATAAGTCATTTTTTACTGTGGGACCAATCCTAGCCGTTAGCGCGCCTGAAGAAATAGAGACAGTTTCAAAAACTACATTTCATTGACTTTCTAACGGTATCAATCCGTTTGAGTTACAACGGTTGCGTCACATATTCGTACCAACATGTATTTAGCGATATTTTTCTGATATTACTAGGTTGCATCGCTTTTAACAGTGAAACGATTGACTGTGGGACTTAATTAAACTGATTTTGGACTTTGACCTTATAAATGTGATAAATGAGACAATTGGACTCCAAGAAATAACATTCTTTCTTAATTTGACATGATTGCTGGAACTCAGCATTACACTGGGCGCTGTGGTAGCGCTTTATTTAAAAATTTAGATAAATAAGTCATTTTTTACTGTGGGACCAATCCTAGCCGAGCGCGCGCTGAAGAAATAGAGACAGTTTCAAAAACTACATTTCATTGACTTTCTAACGGTATCAATCCGTTTGAGTTACAACGGTTGCGTCACATATTCGTACCAACATGTATTTAGCGATATTTTTCTGATATTACTAGGTTGCATCGCTTTTAACAGTGAAACGATTGACTGTGGGACTTAATTGAACTGATTTTGGACTTTGACCTTATAAATGTGATAAATGAGACAATTGGACTCCAAGAAATAACATTCTTCTTAATTTGACATGATTGCTGGAACTCAGCATTACACTGGGCGCTGTGGTAGCGCTTTATTTAAAAATTTAGATAAATAAGTCATTTTTTACTGTGGGACCAATCCTAGCCGTTAGCGCGCGCTGAAGAAATAGAGACAGTTTCAAAAACTACATTTCATTGACTTTCTAACGGTATCAGTCCGTTTGAGTTACAACGGTTGCGTCACATATTCGTACCAACATGTATTTAGCGATATTTTTCTGATATTACTAGGTTGCATCGCTTTTAACAGTGAAACGATTGACTGTGGGACTTAATTGAACTGATTTTGGACTTTGACCTTATAAATGTGATAAATGAGACAATTGGACTCCAAGAAATAACATTCTTCTTAATTTGACATGATTGCTGGAACTCAGCAATTACACTGGGCGCTGTGGTAGCGCTTTATTTAAAAATTTAGATAAATAAGTCATTTTTTACTGTGGGACCAATCCTAGCCGTTAGCGCGCGCTGAAGAAATAGAGACAGTTTCAAAACTACATTTCATTGACTTTCTAACGGTATCAATCCGTTTGAGTTACAACGGTTGCGTCACATATTCGTACCAACATGTATTTAGCGATATTTTTCTGATATTACTAGGTTGCATCGCTTTTAACAGTGAAACGATTGACTGTGGGATTAATTGAACTGATTTTGGACTTTGACCTTATAAATGTGATAAATGAGACAATTGGACTCCAAGAAATAACATTCTTCTTAATTTGACATGATTGCTGGAACTCAGCATTACACTGGGCGCTGTGGTAGCGCTTTATTTAAAATTTAGATAAATAAGTCATTTTTACTGTGGGACCAATACTAGCCGTTAGCACGCACTGAAGAAATAGAGACAGTTTCAAAAACTACATTTCATTGACTTTCTAACGGTATCAGTCCGTTTGAGTTACAACGGTTGCGTCACATATTCGTACCAACATGTATTTAGCGAGTGCAATTGCTGATTGATAATTGACCTTATAAATGTGATAAATGAGACAATTGGACTCCAAGAAATAACATTCTTCTTAATTTGACATGATTGCTGGAACTCAGCAATTACACTGGGCGCTGTGGTAGCGCTTTATTTAAAAATTTAGATAAATAAGTCATTTTTTACTGTGGGACCAATCCTAGCCGTTAGCGCGCGCTGAAGAAATAGAGACAGTTTCAAAAACTACATTTCATTGACTTTCTAACGGTATCAATCCGTTTGAGTTACAACGGTTGCGTCACATATTCGTACCAACATGTATTTAGCGATATTTTTGATATTACTAGGTTGCATCGCTTTTAACAGTGAAACGATTGACTGTGGGACTTAATTGAACTGATTTTGGACTTTGACCTTATAAATGTGATAAATGAGACAATTGGACTCCAAGAAATAACATTCTTCTTAATTTGACATGATTGCTGGAACTCAGCAATTACACTGGGCGCTGTGGTAGCGCTTTATTTAAAAATTTAGATAAATAAGTCATTTTTTACTGTGGGACCAATCCTAGCCGTTAGCGCGCGCTGAAGAAATAGAGACAGTTTCAAAAACTACATTTCATTGACTTTCTAACGGTATCAATCCGTTTGAGTTACAACGGTTGCGTCACATATTCGTACCAACATGTATTTAGCGATATTTTCTGATATTACTAGGTTGCATCGCTTTTAACAGTGAAACGATTGACTGTGGGACTTAATTGAACTGATTTTGGACTTTGACCTTATAAATGTGATAAATGAGACAATTGGACTCCAAGAAATAACATTCTTCTTAATTTGACATGATTGCTGGAACTCAGCAATTACACTGGGCGCTGTGGTAGCGCTTTATTTAAAATTTAGATAAATAAGTCATTTTTTACTGTGGGACCAATCCTAGCGTTAGCGCGCGCTGAAGAAATAGAGACAGTTTCAAAAACTACATTTCATTGACTTTCTAACGGTAATCCGTTTGAGTTACAACGGTTGCGTCACATATTCGTACCAACATGTATTTAGCGATATTTTTCTGATATTACTAGGTTGCATCGCTTTTAACAGTGAAACGATTGACTGTGGGACTTAATTGAACTGATTTTGGACTTTGACCTTATAAATGTGATAAATGAGACAATTGGACTCCAAGAAATAACATTCTTCTTAATTTGACATGATTGCTGGAACTCAGCAATTACACTGGGCGCTGTGGTAGCGCTTTATTTAAAATTTAGATAAATAAGTCATTTTTTACTGTGGGACCAATCCTAGCCGTTAGCGCGCGCTGAAGAAATAGAGACAGTTTCAAAAACTACATTTCATTGACTTTCTAACGGTATCAATCCGTTTGAGTTACAACGGTTGCGTCACATATTCGTACCAACATGTATTTAGCGATATTTTTCTGATATTACTAGGTTGCATCGCTTTTAACAGTGAAACGATTGACTGTGGGACTTAATTGAACTGATTTTGGACTTTGACCTTATAAATGTGATAAATGAGACAATTGACTCCAAGAAATAACATTCTTCTTAATTTGACATGATTGCTGGAACTCAGCATTACACTGGGCGCTGTGGTAGCGCTTTATTTAAAAATTTAGATAAATAAGTCATTTTTTCTGTGGGACCAATCCTAGCGTTAGCGCGCGCTGAAGAAATAGAGACAGTTTCAAAAACTACATTTCATTGACTTTCTAACGGTATCAATCCGTTTGAGTTACAACGGTTGCGTCACATATTCGTACCAACATGTATTTAGCGATATTTTTCTGATATTACTAGGTTGCATCGCTTTTAACAGTGAAACGATTGACTGTGGGACTTAATTGAACTGATTTTGGACTTTGACCTTATAAATGTGATAAATGAGACAATTGACTCCAAGAAATAACATTCTTCTAATTTGACATTATTGCTGGAACTCAGCGATTACACTGGGCGCTGTGGTAGCGCTTTTTTAAAATTTAGATAAATAAGTCATTTTTTCTGTGGGACCAATCTAGCCGTTAGCGCGCGCTGAAGAAATAGAGACAGTTTCAAAAACTACATTTCATTGACTTTCTAACGGTATCAATCCGTTTGAGTTACAACGGTTGCGTCACATATTCGTACCAACATGTATTTAGCGATATTTTTTTTACTAGGTTGCATCGCTTTTAACAGTGAAACGATTGACTGTGGGACTTAATTGAACTGATTTTGGACTTTGACCTTATTGTGATAAATGAGACAATTGACTCCAAGAAATAACATTCTTCTTAATTTGACATGATTGCTGGAACTGAGCAATTACACTGGGCGCTGTGGTAGCGCTTTATTTAAAAATTTAGATATAAGTCATTTTTTACTGTGGGACCAATCCTAGCCGTTAGCGCGCGCTGAAGAAATAGAGACAGTTTCAAAACTACATTTCATTGTTTTAACGGTATCAATCCGTTTGAGTTACAACGGTTGCGTCACATATTCGTACCAACATGTATTTAGCGATATTTTTCTGATATTACTAGGTTGCATCGCTTTTAACAGTGAAACGATTGACTGTGGGACTTAATTGAACTGATTTTGGACTTTGACCTTATAAATGTGATAAATGAGACAATTGGACTCCAAGAAATAACATTCTTCTTAATTTGACATGATTGCTGGAACTCAGCAATTACACTGGGCGCTGTGGTAGCGCTTTATTTAAAAATTTAGATAAATAAGTCATTTTTTACTGTGGGACCAATCCTAGTCGTTAGCGCGCGCTGAAGACATAGAGACAGTTTCAAAAAATACATTTATTTAACTTCTAAAGGTGTCAATCCGATTGAGTTACAACGGTTGCGTCACGTATTCGTACCAACATGTATTTAGCGATATTTTCTGATATTACTAGGTTGCATCGCTTTTAACAGTGAAACGATTGACTGGGATTTAATTGAACTTATTTTGGACTTTGACCTTGTAAATGTGATAAATGAGACAATTGACTCCAAGAAATAACATTCTTCTAATTTGACATTATTGCTGGAACTCAGCGATTACAATGGGCGCTGTGGTAGCGCATTTTTTAAGAAATTAGATAAATAAGTCATATTTTTACTGTGGGACCAATACTAGCCGTTAGCACGCACTGAAAGAAGAGACAGTTTCAAAACTACATTTCATTGACTTTCTAACGGTATCAATCCGTTTGAGTTACAACGGTTGCTTCACATATTCGTACCAACATGTATTTAGCGATATTTTCTGATATTACTAGGTTGCATCGCTTTTAACAGTGAAACGATTGACTGTGGGACTTAATTGAACTGATTTTGGACTTTGACCTTATAAATGTGATAAATGAGACAATTGTACTCCAAGAAATAACATTCTTCTTAATTTGACATGATTGCTGGAACTCAGCAATTACACTGGGCGCTGTGGTAGCGCTTTATTTAAAAATTTATAATAAGTCATTTTTTATTGTGGGACCAATCCTAGCCGTAGCGCGCGCTGAAGAAATAGAGACAGTTTCAAAACTACATTTCAACTTTTCTAACGGTATCAATCCGTTTGAGTTACAACGGTTGCGTCACATATTCGTACCAACATGTATTTAGCGATATTTTTCTGATATTACTAGGTTGCATCGCTTTTAACAGTGAAACGATTGACTGTGGGACTTAATTGAACTGATTTTGGACTTTGACCTTATAAATGTGATAAATGAGACAATTGGACTCCAAGAAATAACATTCTTCTTAATTTGACATGATTGCTGGAACTCAGCAATTACACTGGGCGCTGTGGTAGCGCTTTATTTAAAAATTTAGATAAATAAGTCATTTTTTACTGTGGGACCAATCCTAGCCGTTAGCGCGCGCTGAAGAATAGAGACAGTTTCAAAAACTACATTTCATTGACTTTCTAACGGTCAATCCGTTTGAGTTACAACGGTTGCGTCACATATTCGTACCAACATGTATTTAGCGATATTTTCTGATATTACTAGGTTGCATCGCTTTTAACAGTGAAACGATTGACTGTGGGATTAATTGAACTGATTTTGGACTTTGACCTTATAAATGTGATAAATGAGACAATTAGACTCCAAGAAATAACATTCTTCTTAATTTGACATGATTGCTGGAACTCAGCAGATTACAATGGGCGCTGTGGTAGCGCATTTTTTAAAATTTAGATAAATAAGTCATTTTACTGTGGGACCAATACTAGCCGTTAGCACGCACTGAAGAAAGAGACAGTTTCAAAAACTACATTTCATTGACTTTCTAACGGTATCAGTCCGTTTGAGTTACAACGGTTGCGTCACATATTCGTACCAACATGTATTTAGCGATATTTTCTGATATTACTAGGTTGCATCGCTTTTAAAAGTGAAACGATTGACTGTGGGACTTAATTGAACTGATTTTGGACTTTGACCTTATAAATGTGATAAATGAGACAATTGGACTCCAAGAAATAACATTCTTCTTAATTTGACATGATTGCTGGAACTCAGCAATTACACTGGGCGCTGTGGTAGCGCTTTATTTAAAAATTTAGATAAATAAGTCATTTTTTACTGTGGGACCAATCCTAGCCGTTAGCGCGCGCTGAAGAATAGAGACAGTTTCAAAACTACATTTCATTGACTTTCTAACGGTATCAATCCGTTTGAGTTACAACGGTTGCGTCACATATTCGTACCAACATGTATTTAGCGATATTTTCTGATATTACTAGGTTGCATCGCTTTTAACAGTGAAACGATTGACTGTGGGACTTAATTGAACTGATTTTACTTTGACCTTATAAATGTGATAAATGAGACAATTGGACCAAGAAATAACATTCTTCTTAATTTGACATGATTGCTGGAACTCAGCAATTACACTGGGCGCTGTGGTAGCGCTTTATTTAAAAATTTATATAATAAGTCATTTTTTATGTGGGACCAATCCTAGCCGTACGCGCGCTGAAGAAATAGAGACAGTTTCAAAAACTACATTTCATTGACTTTCTAACGGTATCAATCCGTTTGAGTTACAACGGTTGCGTCACATATTCGTACCAACATGTATTTAGCGATATTTTTCTGATATTACTAGGTTGCATCGCTTTTAACAGTGAAACGATTGACTGTGGGACTTAATTTGAACTGATTTTGGACTTTGACCTTATAAATGTGATAAATGAGACAATTGGACTCCAAGAAATAACATTCTTCTTAATTTCATGATTGCTGGAACTCAGCAATTACACTGGGCGCTGTGGTAGCGCTTTATTTAAAAATTTAGATAAATAAGTCATTTTTTACTGTGGGACCAATCCTAGCGTTAGCGCGCGCTGAAGAAATAGAGACAGTTTCAAAAACTACATTTCATTGACTTTCTAACGGTATCAATCCGTTTGAGTTACAACCGGTTCGTCACATATTTGTACCAACATGTATTTAGCGAGTGTAATTGCTGATTGATAATTGACCTTATAAATGTGATAAATGAGACAATTGGACTCCAAGAAATAACATTCTTCTTAATTTGACATGATTGCTGGAACTCAGCAATTACACTGGGCGCTGTGGTAGCGCTTTATTTAAAAATTTAGATAAATAAGTCATTTTTACTGTGGGACCAATCCTAGCCGTTAGCGCGCGCTGAAGAAATAGAGACAGTTTCAAAAACTACATTTCATTGACTTTCTAACGGTATCAATCCGTTTGAGTTACAACGGTTGCGTCACATATTCGTACCAACATGTATTTAGCGATATTTTTTGATATTACTAGGTTGCATCGCTTTTAACAGTGAAACGATTGACTGTGGGACTTAATTGAACTGATTTTGGACTTTGACCTTATAAATGTGATAAATGAGACAATTGGACTCCAAGAAATAACATTCTTCTTAATTTGACATGATTGCTGGAACTCAGCATTACACTGGGCGCTGTGGTAGCGCTTTATTTAAAAATTTAGATAAATAAGTCATTTTTTATGTGGGACCAATCCTAGCCGTTAGCGCGCGCTGAAGAAATAGAGACAGTTTCAAAAACTACATTTCATTGACTTTCTAACGGTATCAATCCGTTTGAGTTACAACGGTTGCGTCACATATTCGTACCAACATGTATTTAGCGATATTTTTCTGATATTACTAGGTTGCATCGCTTTTAACAGTGAAACGATTGACTGTGGGACTTAATTGAACTGATTTTGGACTTTGACCTTATAAATGTGATAAATGAGACAATTGGACTCCAAGAAATAACATTCTTCTTAATTTGACATGATATTGCTGGAACTCAGCAATTACACTGGGCGCTGTGGTAGCGCTTTATTTAAAAATTTAGATAAATAAGTCATTTTTTACTGTGGGACCAATCCTAGCCGTTAGCGCGCGCTGAAGAAATAGAGACAGTTTCAAAAACTACATTTCATTGACTTTCTAACGGTATCAATCCGTTTGAGTTACAACGGTTGCGTCACATATTCGTACCAACATGTATTTAGCGAGTGTAAGTTGCTTGATTGATGATTGACTTATAAATGTGATAAATGAGACAATTGGACTCCAAGAAATAACATTCTTCTTAATTTGACATGATTGCTGGAACTCAGCAATTACACTGGGCGCTGTGGTAGCGCTTTATTTAAAAATTTAGATAATAAGTCATTTTTACTGTGGGACCAATCCTAGCCGTTAGCGCGCGCTGAAGAAATAGAGACAGTTTCAAAACTACATTTCATTGACTTTCTAACGGTATCAATCCGTTTGAGTTACAACGGTTGCGTCACATATTCGTACCAACATGTATTTAGCGATATTTTTCTGATATTACTAGGTTGCATCGCTTTTAACAGTGAAACGATTTACTGTGGGACTTAATTGAACTGATTTTGGACTTTGACCTTATAAATGTGATAAATGACAATTGGACTCCAAGAAATAACATTCTTCTTAATTTGAATGATTGCTGGAACTCAGCAATTACACTGGGCGCTGTGGTAGCGCTTTATTTAAAAATTTAGATAAATAAGTCATTTTTTACTGTGGGACCAATCCTAGCCGTTAGCGCGCGCTGAAGAAATAGAGACAGTTTCAAAAACTACATTTCATTGACTTTCTAACGGTATCAATCCGTTTGAGTTACAACGGTTGCGTCACATATTCGTACCAACATGTATTTAGCGAGTGTAATTGCTGATTGATAATTTGACCTTATAAATGTGATAAATGAGACAATTGGACTCCAAGAAATAACATTCTTCTTAATTTGACATGATTGCTGGAACTCAGCAATTACACTGGCGCTGTGGTAGCGCTTTATTTAAAAATTTAGATAAATAAGTCATTTTTTACTGTGGGACCAATCCTAGCCGTTAGCGCGCTGAAGAAATAGAGACAGTTTCAAAAACTACATTTCATTGACTTTCTAACGGTATCAATCCGTTTGAGTTACAACGGTTGCGTCACATATTCGTACCAACATGTATTTAGCGATATTTTTCGATATTACTAGGTTGCATCGCTTTTAACAGTGAAACGATTGACTGTGGGACTTAATTGAACTGATTTTGGACTTTGACCTTATAAATGTGATAAATGAGACAATTGGACTCCAAGAAATAACATTCTTCTTAATTTGACATGATTGCTGGAACTCAGCATTACACTGGGCGCTGTGGTAGCGCTTTATTTAAAAATTTAGATAAATAAGTCATTTTTTACTGTGGGACCAATCCTAGCCGTTAGCGCGCGCTGAAGAAATAGAGACAGTTTCAAAAACTACATTTCATTGACTTTCTAACGGTATCAATCCGTTTGAGTTACAACGGTTGCGTCACATATTCGTACCAACATGTATTTAGCGATATTTTTCTGATATTACTAGGTTGCATCGCTTTTAACAGTGAAACGATTGACTGTGGGACTTAATTGAACTGATTTTGGACTTTGACCTTATAAATGTGATAAATGAGACAATTGGACTCCAAGAAATAACATTCTTCTTAATTTGACATGATTGCTGGAACTCAGCAATTACACTGGGCGCTGTGGTAGCGCTTTATTTAAAAATTTAGATAAATTAGTCATTTTTTACTGTGGGACCAATCCTAGCCGTTAGCGCGCGCTGAAGAAATAGAGACAGTTTCAAAAACTACATTTCATTGACTTTCTAACGGTATCAATCCGTTTGAGTTACAACGGTTCCGTCACATATTTGTACCAACATGTATTTAGCGAGTGTAATTGCTGATTGATAATTGACCTTATAAATGTGATAAATGAGACAATTGGACTCCAAGAAATAACATTCTTCTTAATTTGACATGATTGCTGGAACTCAGCAATTACACTGGCGCTGTGGTAGCGCTTTATTTAAAAATTTAGATAAATAAGTCATTTTTTACTGTGGGACCAATCCTAGCCGTTAGCGCGCGCTGAAGAAATAGAGACAGTTTCAAAAACTACATTTCATTGACTTTCTAACGGTATCAATCCGTTTGAGTTACAACGGTTGCGTCACATATTCGTACCAACATGTATTTAGCGATATTTTTCTGATATTACTAGGTTGCATCGCTTTTAACAGTGAAACGATTGACTGTGGGACTTAATTGAACTGATTTTGGACTTTGACCTTATAAATGTGATAAATGAGACAATTGGACTCCAAGAAATAACATTCTTCTTAATTTGACATGATTGCTGGAACTCAGCATTACACTGGGCGCTGTGGTAGCGCTTTATTTAAAAATTTAGATAAATAAGTCATTTTTTACTGTGGGACCAATCCTAGCCGTTAGCGCGCGCTGAAGAAATAGAGACAGTTTCAAAAACTACATTTCATTGACTTTCTAACGGTATCAATCCGTTTGAGTTACAACGGTTGCGTCACATATTCGTACCAACATGTATTTAGCGATATTTTTCTGATATTACTAGGTTGCATCGCTTTTAACAGTGAAACGATTGACTGTGGGACTTAATTGAACTGATTTTGGACTTTGACCTTATAAATGTGATAAATGAGACAATTGGACTCCAAGAAATAACATTCTTCTTAATTTGACATGATTGCTGGAACTCAGCAATTACACTGGGCGCTGTGGTAGCGCTTTATTTAAAAATTTAGATAAATAAGTCATTTTTTACTGTGGGACCAATCCTAGCCGTTAGCGCGCGCTGAAGAAATAGAGACAGTTTCAAAAACTACATTTCATTGACTTTCTAACGGTATCAATCCGTTTGAGTTACAACGGTTGCGTCACATATTCGTACCAACATGTATTTAGCGATATTTTTCTGATATTACTAGGTTGCATCGCTTTTAACAGTGAAACGATTGACTGTGGGACTTAATTGAACTGATTTTGGACTTTGACCTTATAAATGTGATAAATGAGACAATTGGACTCCAAGAAATAACATTCTTCTTAATTTGACATGATTGCTGGAACTCAGCAATTACACTGGGCGCTGTGGTAGCGCTTTATTTAAAAATTTAGATAAATAAGTCATTTTTTACTGTGGGACCAATCCTAGCCGTTAGCGCGCGCTGAAGAAATAGAGACAGTTTCAAAAACTACATTTCATTGACTTTCTAACGGTATCAATCCGTTTGAGTTACAACGGTTGCGTCACATATTCGTACCAACATGTATTTAGCGATATTTTTCTGATATTACTAGGTTGCATCGCTTTTAACAGTGAAACGATTGACTGTGGGACTTAATTGAACTGATTTTGGACTTTGACCTTATAAATGTGATAAATGAGACAATTGGACTCCAAGAAATAACATTCTTCTTAATTTGACATGATTGCTGGAACTCAGCGATTACACTGGGCGCTGTGGTAGCGCTTTTTTAAAAATTTAGATAAATAAGTCATTTTTTACTGTGGGACCAATCCTAGCCGTTAGCGCGCGCTGAAGAAATAGAGACAGTTTCAAAAACTACATTTCATTGACTTTCTAACGGTATCAATCCGTTTGAGTTACAACGGTTGCGTCACATATTCGTACCAACATGTATTTAGCGATATTTTTCTGATATTACTAGGTTGCATCGCTTTTAACAGTGAAACGATTGACTGTGGGACTTAATTGAACTGATTTTGGACTTTCACCTTATAAATGTGATAAATGAGACAATAGGACTCCAAGAAATAACATTCTTCTTAATTTGACATGATTGCTGGAACTCAGCAATTACACTGGGCGCTGTGGTAGCGCTTTATTTAAAAATTTAGGTTATAAGTCATTTTTTACTGTGGAGTCAATTCTAGCCGTTAGCGCGCCCTGAAGAAATAGAGACAGTTTCAAAAACTACATTTCATTGTTTCTAACGGTATCAATCCGTTTGAGTTACAACGGTTGCGTCACATATTCGTACCAACATGTATTTAGCGATATTTTTCTGATATTACTAGGTTGCATCGCTTTTAACAGTGAAACGATTGACTGTGGGACTTAATTGAACTGATTTTGGACTTTGACCTTATAAATGTGATAAATGAGACAATTGGACTCCAAGAAATAACATTCTTCTTAATTTGACATGATTGCTGGAACTCAGCAATTACACTGGGCGCTGTGGTAGCGCTTTATTTAAAAATTTAGATAAATAAGTCATTTTTTACTGTGGGACCAATCCTAGCCGTTAGCGCGCGCTGAAGAAATAGAGACAGTTTCAAAAACTACATTTCATTGACTTTCTAACGGTATCAATCCGTTTGAGTTACAACGGTTGCGTCACATATTCGTACCAACATGTATTTAGCGAGTGTAATTGACTGATTGATTAATTGACCTTATAAATGTGATAAATGAGACAATTGGACTCCAAGAAATAACATTCTTCTTAATTTGACATGATTGCTGGAACTCAGCAATTACACTGGGCGCTGTGGTAGCGCTTTATTTAAAAATTTAGATAAATAAGTCATTTTTTACTGTGGGACCAATCCTAGCCGTTAGCGCGCGCTGAAGAAATAGAGACAGTTTCAAAAACTACATTTCATTGACTTTCTAACGGTATCATCCGTTTGAGTTACAACGGTTGCGTCACATATTCGTACCAACATGTATTTAGCGATATTTTTCTGATATTACTAGGTTGCATCGCTTTTAACAGTGAAACGATTGACTGTGGGACTTAATTGAACTGATTTTGGACTTTGACCTTATAAATGTGATAAATGAGACAATTGGACTCCAAGAAATAACATTCTTCTTAATTTGACATGATTGCTGGAACTCAGCATTACACTGGGCGCTGTGGTAGCGCTTTATTTAAAAATTTAGATAAATAAGTCATTTTTACTGTGGGACCAATCCTAGCCGTTAGCGCGCGCTGAAGAAATAGAGACAGTTTCAAAAACTACATTTCATTGACTTTCTAACGGTATCAATCCGTTTGAGTTACAACGGTTGCGTCACATATTCGTACCAACATGTATTTAGCGATATTTTTCTGATATTACTAGGTTGCATCGCTTTTAACAGTGAAACGATTGACTGTGGGACTTAATTGAACTGATTTTGGACTTTGACCTTATAAATGTGATAAATGAGACAATTGGACTCCAAGAAATAACATTCTTCTTAATTTGACATGATTGCTGGAACTCAGCAATTACACTGGGCGCTGTGGTAGCGCTTTATTTAAAAATTTAGATAAATAAGTCATTTTTTACTGTGGGACCAATCCTAGCCGTTAGCGCGCGCTGAAGAAATAGAGACAGTTTCAAAACTACATTTCATTGACTTTCTAACGGTATCAATCCGTTTGAGTTACAACGGTTGCGTCACATATTCGTACCAACATGTATTTAGCGATATTTTTCTGATATTACTAGGTTGCATCGCTTTTAACAGTGAAACGATTGACTGTGGGACTTAATTGAACTGATTTTGGACTTTGACCTTATAAATGTGATAAATGAGACAATTGGACTCCAAGAAATAACATTCTTCTTAATTTGACATGATTGCTGGAACTCAGCAATTACACTGGGCGCTGTGGTAGCGCTTTATTTAAAAATTTAGATAAATAAGTCATTTTTTACTGTGGGACCAATCCTAGCCGTTAGCGCGCGCTGAAGAAATAGAGACAGTTTCAAAAACTACATTTCATTGACTTTCTAACGGTATCAATCCGTTTGAGTTACAACGGTTGCGTCACATATTCGTACCAACATGTATTTAGCGAGTGTAATTTGACTGATTTGAACTGATTTGACTTTGACCTTTAAATGTGATAAATGAGACAATTGGACTCCAAGAAATAACATTCTTCTTAATTTGACATGATTGCTGGAACTCAGCAATTACACTGGGCGCTGTGGTAGCGCTTTATTTAAAAATTTAGATAAATAAGTCATTTTTTACTGTGGGACCAATCCTAGCCGTTAGCGCGGCTGAAGAAATAGAGACAGTTTCAAAAACTACATTTCATTGAGTTTCTAACGGTATCAATCCGTTTGAGTTACAACAGTTGCGTCACATATTCGTACCAACATGTATTTAGCGATATTTTTCTGATATTACTAGGTTGCATCGCTTTTAACAGTGAAACGATTGACTGTGGGACTTAATTGAACTGATTTTGGACTTTGACCTTATAAATGTGATAAATGAGACAATTGGACTCCAAGAAATAACATTCTTCTTAATTTGACATGATTGCTGGAACTCAGCAATTACACTGGGCGCTGTGGTAGCGCTTTATTTAAAAATTTAGATAAATAAGTCATTTTTTACTGTGGGACCAATCCTAGCCGTTAGCGCGGCTGAAGAAATAGAGACAGTTTCAAAAACTACATTTCATTGAGTTTCTAACGGTATCAATCCGTTTGAGTTACAACAGTTGCGTCACATATTCGTAACAACATGTATTTAGCGATATTTTTCTGATATTACTAGGTTGCATCGCTTTTAACAGTGAAACGATTGACTGTGGGACTTAATTGAACTGATTTTGGACTTTGACCTTATAAATGTGATAAATGAGACAATTGGACTCCAAGAAATAACATTCTTCTTAATTTGACATGATTGCTGGAACTCAGCAATTACACTGGGCGCTGTGGTAGCGCTTTATTTAAAAATTTAGATAAATAAGTCATTTTTTACTGTGGGACCAATCCTAGCCGTTAGCGCGCTGAAGAAATAGAGACAGTTTCAAAAACTACATTTCATTGACTTTCTAACGGTATCAATCCGTTTGAGTTACAACGGTTGCGTCACATATTCGTACCAACATGTATTTAGCGAGTGTAATTGACTTGATTGATAATTGACCTTATAAATGTGATAAATGAGACAATTGGACTCCAAGAAATAACATTCTTCTTAATTTGACATGATTGCTGGAACTCAGCAATTACACTGGGCGCTGTGGTAGCGCTTTATTTAAAAATTTAGATAAATAAGTCATTTTTTACTGTGGGACCAATCCTAGCCGTTAGCGCGCGCTGAAGAAATAGAGACAGTTTCAAAAACTACATTTCATTGACTTTCTAACGGTATCAATCCGTTTGAGTTACAACGGTTGCGTCACATATTCGTACCAACATGTATTTAGCGATATTTTTCTGATATTACTAGGTTGCATCGCTTTTAACAGTGAAACGATTGACTGTGGGACTTAATTGAACTGATTTTGGACTTTGACCTTATAAATGTGATAAATGAGACAATTGGACTCCAAGAAATAACATTCTTCTTAATTTGACATGATTGCTGGAACTCAGCGATTACACTGGGCGCTGTGGTAGCGCTTTATTTAAAAATTTAGATAAATAAGTCATTTTTTACTGTGGGACCAATCCTAGCCGTTAGCGCGCGCTGAAGAAATAGAGACAGTTTCAAAACTACATTTCATTGACTTTCTAACGGTATCAATCCGTTTGAGTTACAACGGTTGCGTCACATATTCGTACCAACATGTATTTAGCGATATTTTTCTGATATTACTAGGTTGCATCGCTTTTAACAGTGAAACGATTGACTGTGGGACTTAATTGAACTGATTTTGGACTTTGACCTTATAAATGTGATAAATGGGACAATTGGACTCCAAGAAATAACATTCTTCTTAATTTGACATGATTGCTGGAACTCAGCAATTACACTGGGCGCTGTGGTAGCGCTTTATTTAAAAATTTAGATAAATAAGTCATTTTTTACTGTGGGACCAATCCTAGCCGTTAGCGCGCGCTGAAGAATAGAGACAGTTTCAAAAACTACATTTCATTGACTTTCTAACGGTATCAATCCGTTTGAGTTACAACGGTTGCGTCACATATTCGTACCAACATGTATTTAGCGATATTTTTCTGATATTACTAGGTTGCATCGCTTTTAACAGTGAAACGATTGACTGTGGGACTTAATTGAACTGATTTTGGACTTTGACCTTATAAATGTGATAAATGAGACAATTGGACTCCAAGAAATAACATTCTTCTTAATTTGACATGATTGCTGGAACTCAGCAATTACACTGGGCGCTGTGGTAGCGCTTTATTTAAAAATTTAGATAAATAAGTCATTTTTTACTGTGGGACCAATCCTAGCCGTTAGCGCGCGCTGAAGAAATAGAGACAGTTTCAAAAACTACATTTCATTGATTTCTAACGGTATCAATCCGTTTGAGTTACAACGGTTGCGTCACATATTCGTACCAACATGTATTTAGCGATATTTTCTGATATTACTAGGTTGCATCGCTTTTAACAGTGAAACGATTGACTGTGGGACTTAATTGAACTGATTTTGGACTTTGACCTTATAAATGTGATAAATGAGACAATTGGACCAAGAAATAACATTCTTTTAATTTGACATGATTGCTGGAACTCAGCGATTACACTGGGCGCTGTGGTAGCGCTTTTTTAAAATTTAGATAAATAAGTCATTTTTTACTGTGGGACCAATCCTAGCCGTTAGCGCGCGCTGAAGAAATAGAGACAGTTTCAAAAACTACATTTCATTGACTTTCTAACGGTATCATCCGTTTGAGTTACAACGGTTGCGTCACATATTCGTACCAACATGTATTTAGCGATATTTTTCTGATATTACTAGGTTGCATCGCTTTTAACAGTGAAACGATTGACTGTGGGACTTAATTGAACTGATTTTGGACTTTGACCTTATAAATGTGATAAATGAGACAATTGGACTCCAAGAAATAACATTCTTCTTAATTTGACATGATTGCTGGAACTCAGCAATTACACTGGGCGCTGTGGTAGCGCTTTATTTAAAAATTTAGATAATAAGTCATTTTTTACTGTGGGACCAATCCTAGCCGTTAGCGCGCGCTGAAGAAATAGAGACAGTTTCAAAACTACATTTCATTGACTTTCTAACGGTATCAATCCGTTTGAGTTACAACGGTTGCGTCACATATTCGTACCAACATGTATTTAGCGATATTTTTCTGATATTACTAGGTTGCATCGCTTTTAACAGTGAAACGATTGACTGTGGGACTTAATTGAACTGATTTTGGACTTTGACCTTATAAATGTGATAAATGAGACAATTGGACTCCAAGAAATAACATTCTTCTTAATTTGACATGATTGCTGGAACTCAGCAATTACACTGGGCGCTGTGGTAGCGCTTTATTTAAAAATTTAGATAAATAAGTCATTTTTTACTGTGGGACCAATCCTAGCCGTTAGCGCGCGCTGAAGAAATAGAGACAGTTTCAAAAACTAGATTTCATTGATTTCTAACGGTATCAATCCGTTTGAGTTACAACGGTTGCGTCACATATTCGTACCAACATGTATTTAGCGATATTTTTCTGATATTACTAGGTTGCATCGCTTTTAACAGTGAAACGATTGACTGGGACTTAATTGAACTGATTTTGGACTTTGACCTTATAAATGTGATAAATGAGACAATTGGACTCCAAGAAATAACATTCTTCTTAATTTGACATGATTGCTGGAACTCAGCGATTACACTGGGCGCTGTGGTAGCGCTTTTTTAAAATTTAGATAAATAAGTCATTTTTACTGTGGGACCAATCCTAGCCGTTAGCGCGCGCTGAAGAAATAGAGACAGTTTCAAAAACTACATTTCATTGACTTTCTAACGGTATCAGTCCGTTTGAGTTACAACGGTTGCGTCACATATTCGTACCAACATGTATTTAGCGATATTTTTCTGATATTACTAGGTTGCATCGCTTTTAACAGTGAAACGATTGACTGTGGGACTTAATTGAACTGATTTTGGACTTTGACCTTATAAATGTGATAAATGAGACAATTGGACTCCAAGAAATAACATTCTTCTTAATTTGACATGATTGCTGGAACTCAGCAATTACACTGGGCGCTGTGGTAGCGCTTTATTTAAAAATTTAGATAAATAAGTCATTTTTTACTGTGGGACCAATCCTAGCCGTTAGCGCGCGCTAAAGAAATAGAGACAGTTTCAAAAACTACATTTCATTTTTCTTTAACGGTATCAATCCGTTTGAGTTACAACGGTTGCGTCACATATTCGTACCAACATGTATTTAGCGATATTTTTCTGATATTACTAGGTTGCATCGCTTTTAACAGTGAAACGATTGACTGTGGGACTTAATTGAACTGATTTTGGACTTTGACCTTATAAATGTGATAAATGAGACAATTGGACTCCAAGAAATAACATTCTTCTTAATTTGACATGATTGCTGGAACTCAGCGATTACACTGGGCGCTGTGGTAGCGCTTTATTTAAAAATTTAGATAAATAAGTCATTTTTACTGTGGGACCAATCCTAGCCGTTAGCGCGCGCTGAAGAAATAGAGACAGTTTCAAAAACTACATTTCATTGACTTTCTAACGGTATCAATCCGTTTGAGTTACAACGGTTGCGTCACATATTCGTACCAACATGTATTTAGCGATATTTTCTGATATTACTAGGTTGCATCGCTTTTAACAGTGAAACGATTGACTGTGGGACTTAATTGAACTGATTTTGGACTTTGACCTTAAAATTGATAAATGAGACAATTGGACTCCAAGAAATAACATTCTTCTTAATTTGACATGATTGCTGGAACTCAGCAATTACATGGGCGCTGTGGTAGCGCTTTATTTAAAAATTTAGATAAATAAGTCATTTTTTACTGTGGGACCAATCCTAGCCGTTAGCGCGCGCTGAAGAAATAGAGACAGTTTCAAAAACTACATTTCATTGACTTTCTAACGGTATCAATCCGTTTGAGTTACAACGGTTGCGTCACATATTCGTACCAACATGTATTTAGCGATATTTTTCTGATATTACTAGGTTGCATCGCTTTTAACAGTGAAACGATTGACTGTGGGACTTAATTGAACTGATTTTGGACTTTGACCTTATAAATGTGATAAATGAGACAATTGACTCCAAGAAATAACATTCTTCTTAATTTGACATGATTGCTGGAACTCAGCAATTACACTGGGCGCTGTGGTAGCGCTTTATTTAAAAATTTAGATAAATAAGTCATTTTTTACTGTGGGACCAATCCTAGCCGTTAGCGCGCGCTGAAGAAATAGAGACAGTTTCAAAAACTACATTTCATTGACTTTCTAACGGTATCAATCCGTTTGAGTTACAACGGTTGCGTCACATATTCGTACCAACATGTATTTAGCTGGTGTAAATTGACTGAATTGATGACTTTGACCTTATAAATTGATAAATGAGACAATTGGACTCCAAGAAATAACATTCTTCTTAATTTGACATGATTGCTGGAACTCAGCAATTACACTGGCGCTGTGGTAGCGCTTTATTTAAAAATTTAGATAAATAAGTCATTTTTACTGTGGGACCAATCCTAGCCGTTAGCGCGGCTGAAGAAATAGAGACAGTTTCAAAAACTACATTTCATTGACTTTCTAACGGTATCAATCCGTTTGAGTTACAACGGTTGCGTCACATATTCGTACCAACATGTATTTAGCGATATTTTTCTGATATTACTAGGTTGCATCGCTTTTAACAGTGAAACGATTACTGTGGGACTTAATTGAACTGATTTTGGACTTTGACCTTATAAATGTGATAAATGAGACAATTGACTCCAAGAAATAACATTCTTCTTAATTTGACATGATTGCTGGAACTCAGCGATTACACTGGGCGCTGTGGTAGCGCTTTATTTAAAAATTTAGATAAATAAGTCATTTTTACTGTGGGACCAATCCTAGCCGTTAGCGCGCGCTGAAGAAATAGAGACAGTTTCAAAACTACATTTCATTGACTTTCTAACGGTATCAATCCGTTTGAGTTACAACGGTTGCGTCACATATTCGTACCAACATGTATTTAGCGATATTTTCTGATATTACTAGGTTGCATCGCTTTTAACAGTGAAACGATTGACTGTGGGACTTAATTGAACTGATTTTGGACTTTGACCTTATAAATGTGATAAATGAGACAATTGGACTCCAAGAAATAACATTCTTCTTAATTTGACATGATTGCTGGAACTCAGCAATTACACTGGGCGCTGTGGTAGCGCTTTATTTAAAAATTTAGATAAATAAGTCATTTTTACTGTGGACCAATCTAGCCGTTAGCGCGCGCTGAAGAAATAGAGACAGTTTCAAAAACTACATTTCATTGACTTTCTAACGGTATCAATCCGTTTGAGTTACAACGGTTGCGTCACATATTCGTACCAACATGTATTTAGCGATATTTTTCCGATATTACTAGGTTGCATCGCTTTTAACAGTGAAACGATTGACTGTGGGACTTAATTGAACTGATTTTGGACTTTGACCTTATAAATGTGATAAATGAGACAATTGGACTCCAAGAAATAACATTCTTCTTAATTTGACATGATTGGAACTCAGCGATTACACTGGGCGCTGTGGTAGCGCTTTATTTAAAATTTAGATAAATAAGTCATTTTTTACTGTGGGACCAATCCTAGCCGTTAGCGCGCTGAAGAAATAGAGACAGTTTCAAAAACTACATTTCATTGACTTTCTAACGGTATCATCCGTTTGAGTTACAACGGTTGCGTCACATATTCGTACCAACATGTATTTAGCGATATTTTTCTGATATTACTAGGTTGCATCGCTTTTAACAGTGAAACGATTGACTGTGGGACTTAATTGAACTGATTTTGGACTTTGACCTTATAAATGTGATAAATGAGACAATTGGACTCCAAGAAATAACTTCTTCTTAATTTGATTGATTGCTGGAACTCAGCAATTACACTGGGCGCTGTGTAGCGCTTTATTTTAAAATTTAGATAAATAAGTCATTTTTTACTGTGGGACCAATCCTAG